>ML357764.1:0-40449 GCA_005239505.1 Nicotiana paniculata | reverse complement strand
GGTTATGGTTTCCCCCGTTGGTGAATTCTTCCTTGGATATGTCTTATAGTTTAATTGGCTATCTCTGTCAATCATGAACGCTCTAACTATCATAAATCTCTCTCAAGTAATTATGATAATTTACTAAACGCACTTTATCAAGTTACGCTAGCTAGATCACAATACAATTCACTTTAGATTGCACCCGAGGTATCGTTATCTCTAATCTAACCTCTAAACCCTCGGTTATGACTTTCGTCTATACTCCGGGTGTGATGTTGTTCAAGCAATTACCTAAATATGCACTCTTTCTCAAGCAGATACGTAATAAATAGGAATATTTAATCAAGGGACCTTTCAATCAACTATAATAAGAACGTAGTTGAACAAAACGATATTAATCAACCAAAATATATTAATATCACAATGAATTCATCCCCACCGANCACTTCAATGATTTTCTTCTGTTGAATCCTTTGAATGCCTTCCGAACCTCCTAGTTGTGTTTTTAGGAGTCTATTTATATGTTTAGGGCAAACCCTAAACGTGTAGGGGACTTCTATTTCGACCGGGAAATACTTAAACTCGTCAAAACTCGGATTTGGCCGAAATTGGGAACCCCGGGCGTTTGGACCCAAAGGCCTGGCTAACGCCAGGCTAGGGCTGGCGTTTCAGCCCTAACGCATGGTTAAAGCCAGGGTAGGGATGGTGTTTCAGCCCTAACGCCTGGCTAACGCCAGGTAGGGTCAGGCAGTAGGGCTCTGTCGCCCGGCTATCGCCCGGTTGTCTCCTTTCGCGTATTTTTCGACGTATTTGCATCCCTTTAGCTCCATTTCCATCTCCAATTCACCTACACATGAAATAAACTCCATTAAGCAGATAAAGAGTGTATTTTTATCATTAACGCACCTCAAATGTAAGGTATATTACATATTAAACTATGCATTTTAGTCTCGCATCACTACCCCATTCTCATTAGTTTATGGAGCCGAAGCTCTAATACTGATCGAGGTTGGAGAACCTAGTATCAGGTTCCGAGATGCAACAAAAGAGTTAAATAACGAGGCCATGAATACGAGCCTAGATTTATTGGATGAACGACACGAAGCCACTCTCGTCTGATCGGCCGCTCAAAAATAACGGATCTAGAGATACTACAATCGAAGAGCCAACGTTAGATATTTTAGCGTCGGGGACTTGGTGCTAAGGAAAGTCACCCACAACACCCGAAATCTGAACAAAGGAAAATTGGGTCTAAACTAGGAAGGACCGTACCAGATTCTCGAGGACATCGGAAAAAGGTCCTACAAGCTCGGAACGATGAATGGGGAACAACTGCCAAGCAATTGGAACATATCACACATAAAACAATATTACTGCTAAGGTATGACCCTTTTCTATTTTCATTTTTGTTTTAGACTAACACTTGCAGGGGGTCAACAAAAATCGACGATGGATTTTTCAGCGAACGAAATGAAGTCTTCAGGTCTGAAAGCACGTGTTGCAGTCTTTTTTCCTTAGATCGGTTTTGTCCCAAATGGGTTTTTCGGCCAGGTTTTTAACGAGGCAAATGGATCGTGCTAACTTAGAATTAAACCCGATTGCGAATCGGCATCGAAGGTCAACAATATACGAGGTTCCTCTGCAATCAACCTCGAATACTGGTGAGGCTACCTTCGGATATACATTATCTTCGAATATAAACCCTAGTGAGGAAACTACTTCATAAAGGAGGTTCTCGATAGATAGGATTTATTGTAAGGGCCAAACGGTCAGAAAGAACCGTGCCCACATAGATTGTTCGAGCCCTGTCTTAAACATGTACGCATGTATGACTATTTTGATCAATAATAAAGAGAAGTACATTCCTTGCAAACATCTGATGTTTGAATTTTTTTCCTCTTTTCATCTCTTAAAGAGCTTCGTACTATAACGAGCCTAAGGGAAATACTTAACCAAAACATGAACGACCGCTCCCTCACTCGAGGACTGCCGTTCAACTCAAAACAGCCCAAGTTATGGGGCCTCGGGAAAAAAAGACCTAATAGGCAACTCCCCGATCTCTAAAGGCCACAGACACCCCACTTGGGGAGTAATATCTCGAGAAAGCCCGAATAGAACGGGAGAACGAGCCCAATGGGCAAATCCCGAATTAAAAGGCTATGACCAATTTAACGCGACTCGGAGATGTCCGAAATCCGTAACAAGAATAGGTCTTCAAAAAAAAAATGCTTTCACAACCGGTTCTAAAAGGCTACCCTGGGCGAAGTAAAAAATTTAAGACATTTATGGGAAAAATATCGATAATATCGAATCCCGAAAACTCTAATGAAGTCAAGGGTTGTTCGGACCCTCGAACACAACCTTATTGTCTCATGCTAAGGCATTTCAACCTCCGTGATTACAAATAACAAAACAAAGTAAAAAACTTAAGAGTTGAAAGGGAAACGAAAGCTTTATATTTATATATAGAATGATTTTCTTTACATGGGCCAAATCGTCCTAGTACAAACAAATTTACAACGTCCCAAAACAGCCTCAGAAAAAGTACAAAAAGAAGAACAAAAAAAAATGCTAAGTCCTAAGAGGCTTGGTCTCCATCAGAGGCAGCATCTCCGTCCTCGGGGTCTTCCCCATCTTCAAATTCACTTAGGCTATTGGAGTCTTCCTCGGGGAAGGCCAACTTCCGACCCGGATTTCTTATGCTTGGTAATTCTTGACCTCGGCCACGATGTTGAAATCCTAGTCTTGAGTGTCCTCGAGGGCTTCCCTCCGAGCTTTCCATTTTGCCTGATCTATCATGCTCCTAGCCTTGGTATGGATGGCCTCGATGTCAACCTTGAATTGGGTCACCTTTTCATCAGCATTAATACCGGCCGCAGCCACCTCAGATTTAGCCGCCTCGAGCTTGTTGGCAGCCGAATCCAGCTGAGACTGAAGCTCCTTGATCTTCTCGACCTGCACCGAGTTTTTCTCGTTGCAGCTTGAAACCGAGTCTCAGCCGAATCCAATTGTGCATGGACGGTCTCCTTCTTCGAGGCCAGGATATCCATGTTCTTCTTGAATGCTTCAGCCTCGGCCCGTATCTCGTCCACCTACTTGTCGAGCCGTCCGATCTGCTCGAGCCTCTGCTGGATACTCAGAATCGGATAGTTAGTCGTTATATCTAACTCATCTTCACTATCATGAAGTATTCAGAATACTTTCTCGGCGATATCGGTGTGCTCGTCCCGAGCCGTGACCAAATCGACCTGAAGCCTCTCACTGAGGAGCCTATGGGTGTCGCTTTTCTCTGTAAGACCCCGAACCTCAGCCTTGTGCTCCTCTTGAATTTTGAGGAAGGCTTCGTGGTGCAACACCGAGGCATGCAAGTAAGGAAGAAGATGTTAGAATAATCTACAATTTTAAGTATAAAAGAAATAAGGAAGAGACTCTCGAAGATTACCCGATTTAGAGCGTCTTGAGCCTCACTGAATAGGCAAGCGCCCCCCACAACATTCATCACGGCTTATCTTCTCGGTCACCAAGCCTTTCATATATCTGGCAATTCCAACAGGGGGAGAAAAGACTCAAGCATCCTCGGGGACGGTAAGCACTAGGTTCCGTTTGCAGCTTGGGTTAGAGCTCGGAGCAAGGAATTGGTCCACCAATATCGGGCTCGATGAAGATCCAGTAGTGCCCGACAATGGTATTTTCTTCAAAATCGGTAAATCACTGAATCTGGTGACATCCTCGGAAGCAACAACTTCGATCCCGTCGAAGTAGATATCGATCCGATGACCTTCTAGCATGTTGGCCTCTTGGATCATAGTATCCGAAATCTGGGGGATTCCGAAATATCAACCACCCCGAGCTCGTCCCTAGGGACCTCTTCCATTGCTCGGGAAGCCTCGCCTCCAGTCCTCTCTCCACCGTCTTAGCTCGGGACGGGGTGTCCTATGCTCTTTCTGATTCAGGGACCTTGACCGAAGCTCATTAATCAACTACCTCTGGTTCGGAGGGCTTTTGTACCGAAGCAGTAGCCCGCACATGAGCCACTAGATTGGAGTTGTCTTCTTATTCTTCTTCCTCTTCGGACTTATCCTTTAATCAGCGGATTAATTCCGAGGATATAACATCAGCATTCACCTTGGGCTTACGATGCTTCCTCGCCGGGTTTTTCTTTTCCGAACCTAGGGGACTCGGAGCCCCTTTTCTCTTTTTCTCCTTGGCCGGCTTTCGAACTGATGGCTAGGGAAGAATTTCTTCGTCACCGGAAGGGGGTCTCATTGCAACATCCTTCCCGAGACTTGCAAAAGAAAAAGAGATAAGTTAGGCCGAGACTAGGCCATAACATAAACAATCCGAGGCATAAATTTACCATGGTTATGGGCCTCCCATAGACCCTTTGATAACTCCATCCAGGCACGTTCGGTGTAGGGTCTCTAACATACCAAATCTTCGACCCATTGCTTCAATTCTGGAATCAGGTTCGGCATCTAGGCCACAACTGCAACAGCAAAGCAAAGATAAGGAAATATGATAGGAAATGAAACGGCAAATCAAACATTCGAGGTAAAAGTGATTACGTTGCATGTTCCACTTTTCAGGGAACGAAATGTCTTCAGCGAGGATCAGCTCTGATGTCCTTATTCGGACAAACCTGCCCATCTAGCCTCGATCTCGAGACTCATCTATGCTGGAGAACAGGGCTCTACTGGCTCGGCAGGCAAGCTTGATCAGTCCCCCTCGATAGAGCCGTGGACTGTAAAGGCACATGTGGTGATCGAGGGTGAACGGACATCCCCCGATCTTGCTCTTGAAGAAACGGAGGAGAACGACTATTCTCCAGAGCGAAAGGTGGATTTGTCGTAGAGTGAGATTGTATCTTTTGCAGAAGGCGATAATTATGGGGTCTAAGGGACTGAACGTAAAGGGGTAAATGTAAACACTTAGATACCCCTCCACGTAGGTGGTGATCGATTCCTCAGGAGAAGGAACGACCACATCTTGTTCACCCAGTTCCACTCCTCCTTGACCTTTTTGAGGATGTCCTTGGTAACGGTGCATATATACCTCGACATCGGCTCGCATCGGACCTACACCGAGGGGGTCTTCTCTATTTTAAAGTCAGTGACAGTTGGGCACCCTGTCAGAATGAATTCCTCAGGGTGAGGCTCCACCGCAACCTCATCACTAGCGGGCCGCGATGAAGAAGCAGCCTCTTTTTGCGGCACGATTTTGGAAGTTTTAGCCATTTATGAATAGCAAGGAAAATGGTAAGGATGATATGTTGTTGATTAGGGTTCAAGAAATTTGGGTATGGAAGTTATGAAGTAAGGGAATTCTCTGAAAGCAAGAGCAGAAAAAGCGTTGATTGTAAAAGTTTGAATGAGAGAGGATTGAGGTTCTTATAGGTTGGAGGCGACGGTTCAGAACCGGTAGTGGCCGACCAGCACCTGACAGGCATTTAATGCCTTGGTGACTGGACTGACAGGACGTTTCGCTTCTTAGGCCATAATTGGGTTCGTCACTGACGTCATTATCTATTGAGATGGAGTTCGGGAATTTATGTCATTTCTCATCACCTTCTTTCCGAGAAACGAGGGGACTATCTGTATACAGTCAGAATGGGCCTGCCATTCTTATGACTAATCGAGGTTGATCATGATTGGCCACGGTTCAGCCTCATGCTATATCGAGCCTTAGTGAGGAGTTAGATTGCTGAGCCCGTAATTCAGAGACCGACCATGATCGAGATCAGCCAAGATTGTGACCAAGCAGAACGGAGATCGAGCGAGACCGATGAAAGTTTACCTAGTCAAATAACGGTAAGCCGAAATATCCGTAGTCGAGCAAGGCTCACAATGAAAATCTCGGCACGTATTAAGATGAGGCCGATTAATTAGCCGATCATGAGATTTCTTACTATATTTAGAATTGTACCATAAGTAGGACTCCCCTACTATATAAATGGGGTCTAATCATTCGTAAAGGCATCATATTCACGCAATACAAAGCAATATACTACTCTTTTCTTTAAGCTCTCAATACTCTCTTACTTTGTTTATATCTCATTTGCTCATTCATTTGGTTCTAGGGTAACTTAGCTCAAGGGCTAAAGCAACACATCTCATTTGGTTTGCTTTTATTCTTCTTTGTAGTCTATTTCAATATCAATTTGCATATTTTCAGTTTGTACCAAGTGAAATCACATGTCCTTAAAATCACATATAAATTCAATTGTTATCCGTTTTTAGGGTAAATAATATATAAAATAATTCCTATAGTTAACTTACATACCAAAATAATTGAATGTTTTATTAGCTAGCATTTGGACATAGATTTGGTTGAAACTTGAAAATATGAGATCTTGAAGATGAGATAAAAAATAATTTTTAAAAGTTGCAACTTTATTTGGACATGCATTTTACTTGGAAAGAATTTGAAATTAAATTTTGTGAGTCAAAAACATCAAAAATTACTCAAAAGTTGTTTTGGGGATTGAAGATTTTGCTTTTAAAATCTGTCAAAAAATTGTTAAAATCGATAAAGAAACAGATATTTAAAAATAAGTTTGAAATAAAGCTCCCAAATCTTATGGCCAAACCGGAGCTTAGGCCTCATTTATTTTTTTTAAGATTAAGAAGTCTGAATCTGAATACACATTTGAATATCAAGATGTGTATTAAGATTAAGACATCTGAATCTGAACACAACTTAATATTAAGATATGTATTAAGATCTGAATACTAAATGATTAAGACTATTTGATTTTTAACATCTTAATGTATAAGATTTATCTTTATTTGAAAATTAATAAACATAAAATTCAAATGAAATAGTAATTAATCTAATATTCTATCAATAAAATATATAGTGTTTTTAAAATATGATAGTTGTTGGTGGTGATGACTAAAGGGTGAATGCTGACTAGAGGCAGTGGTTGGTGGTAGTTTTGGTTGATGGTGGTGGTTCAAGGTAGTATCTAGTGGTGATTGGTAATGGTGGCGATTATGATTAAGGATGGTGGTGGTTGTGGGTGGTGGTAGTTGTGATTGAGGAAGGTGGTGGTGGGTGGTGGGTGGTGGTAGGTTATAATGATGGGCAGTGCTGACTCTAGTTGTTGATGGTGAGGGGGTAGTTAGTTGTGGTAGTTGGGGTGAATAAGTGTTGATTGTGGTTCCGAATGATGATGGCGACAGTGATGGAGATGGTGAGTGGTGATAGTCGATAATGGTGGCGGCTATGTAATGATGATAATGGCGGCATGGTGGTAGTTGATAATGGTAGGTGGTGGCGGCAGTTAATAATGAATATAGATGATAGCATCTTAACGAAATTAAGTCTCTGGTATAGATTTTAATCATACAAACCTCTTCAGACCCATTAAGTGGATGTGAAATAAAAAAAATAAACACACTTAATGATTAAGATCTGAATAATTAAGATCCAGACTTTAAAAAATAAACACACTTAACATCTGAGATCTGAATGATTAAGATCCAGACCTCCATTAAGTGCAAGCAAATGAGGCCTTAGTCTCTTATCGTCAATTTCACTATTCATTACAACTATGGCATAGAGAACAGAAATAAATAAGGAACACCCGATACTTTTAGATATGTAAGTTATGAACGGTGCCAACTTTATAAAGATAATTCGAAATGAAATGATGAAAAATAGAAAATAAAAATAGAGAAAAGGCAAGATATTTTGGGACATGGTCAGAGTGACTTCCGTGGTAAACAAGTTGCGGGAAGTGAGACTAAGATGATTCGGACATGTAAAAAGGAGATGTCCAATACCCTAGTGAGGCAGCGAGAGGTTGGCATTGGTGGGTCTGAGGAGACGGTGAGGCAGGCCAAAGTATTGGGAAGAGGTAATAAGACATGATATGGCACATCTCTGCAGCTTACCGAGGACATGACACTTATTAAGAAGACGTGGAGGTCGAGAATGCTAGTAGCTATTCGCGAGTTTATCATTGTCTTCCCTGTAGTATGTATAGCACTATCGCACTTCCTTATACTTAGATTTGTATTATTACTTGTTATTTTGTTGTTTGCGTTTTCTTGTTATCTTGTTGTTGTTGATACTGTTTCGTATTTCTGTTTTCTTTTTGTGGTTTATTTGTTATTGTATTTTTTTTCGACTACCCTGTGACTTTGCTTTTCCTGGGCCGTTGATCTATTGGAAATAACCCCTATACATGCAGAAGGTAGGAGGTAAGGCTACGTACACACTACTCTCCTCAAATCCTAGTCGTAAAATTATACTAGATCTGTTGTTGTTATTGTTATTTGACCTTTAATTTGCTTTTCCTTTTCTAATCAAATGTCTATAGGTGAAAAATACATAAATCAAATGTCTACAAGTGATAGTTTTATGATGTTCAACGACTTAATTAAGACTATATAAGGAGAATGTTGTCTTAATGATGAGACTATGGTAAGATTAGGGATGAGAATTCCACTATGGTAAAAATTTATTTATACCAATCTTATATATATATTTTAATGAGATTTGGCCATTCTTAGTTAATATACATTCTAATCTCATTAAATCACTTAACTATAGTAAATGAATATGGTTTGATGTATAGAGTTGGTGTGATAATTGTTATGTGTGATGTCCTAATTTGCTTCCCAGTTACAGGGAGCTATCATGTCGGATCAAAGGCAAGAAACGGTCCTTTAAATCAAATCTTCTACCAAAAAATATTTCAAACAAATGTTTTCAAACTTTTTAAAACATGGATTAGGATGTCCTAACAACTGCTTTATTTTCAAATTTGAGTTCTCAAACAAAATTCGGAATGTCCTTTTCAATTCGTATTTAGTTCTTGTTTTAAGAAAAAAAAGGTTAGGTATCCAATAAATTAGCAAGAGTTAAAAAATAAATTAATCATGTTCGATTTCTGTACTAAACCAAATGCATATCCAAAAGGTAAAAACACGAAACGTATCTTACTTGTTTGGTTTTTATTATCAAAATATCGTGTTTATAAATTATTTTGAAGCAGCAGTTTGTTATTAGCACTAAAAATAAATATTCATGTAACAATAGCTAAACTCGTAATTATGGATCTGTTCAAATCAACTACTAATATTTACTCCCTCTGGTCGAAAATAAGTGATTTTTTTGGTTGTTTTCACACATATTAAGAAATTCACATTTTAACATTAATTAACAATGAAATTGACTATATTAATCTTTACTATCTCTTCACATACACACTCCTAACACATACTCCAACACTATTTACTCCAAGGACAACGTAGGAAAAAAATAATTAATTCATTCTTTAAAATCTGGAAAAACCAATTATTTTAGACCAGATGGAGTATCAAACTAAACAGTCCCAAAGTGATTAGTGACTAGGATCTTATTATTGTTATTCTTTTTCCTCTAATGGATTTCCATTTATGAAAAAAAAATCACCGCATAAAAAAGACATCTCATTAAAGACATAACATGAAAAGACTCACAATTAGAACCCTTTACATTTGTCACATACAATCAGATTTGGTCTGCAATTTTCCTGTTTGCTCTCAATAATTCATTCCCTAAATTTTCAAATGATTGATGTTTTTTCCTTAAATTTCTCGTTTGAATATAAATTTTCTACTATCCCTCCGTTAGTCGCCGAGATAGAAATAGTTAGAGGCGATTGAATTTAAAATTTAAACTTAATGAGTTCAACTTTACATTTAACTTATTGTACAATTAAAATATGAGTTTAGATGTAATATTTGTAATTTTTATAGGATATCTATATTCCTATGTTAAAATTTTTAGTTTGAGATGAACCATAGCCAAAAGGCTACATTCACCTCAAATAGTGCCAATGTTGTCCATGCTAGTGGCAAGCGTTTACCCTAATTAATGAGCCAATTTGAACGTCTCACACATTGGATTTAAAATGGATGCTAGTGCACCAATATAGAAACTAAAGTTTGCCACAAGTAAAAGTTGTCCCTTATCATCGAAAATACAATAAAAGTTGGACCCCTGAAATTGAAAAACTTTATAACTAGTCTGCCTTTATTTTTTTCTTTAACCAAGAGAAGAGTATTTATCAAGTAGATGGAGCAATTCAATGTAGAAGTATTATTTTGAGGGTTGAAATTATCTTCATGTCCATTTAGTAATCTCAAATTTACGCAAAATCAATAGAGCTGTATTTACTCACAGAGGCGGATTCATGATATAGAGGTTTTGAATAGGGGTGTACATGGACCGGGTTGATTCGGTTTTTATTAAAATCAAATCAAACCAATTATATCGGTTTAGATTGGTTCGGTTTTGTCGGGTTTTTCGGGTTTTCGGGTTTTTTTTTGTTACATGAATATAGTTCAAATCTTACTTTGTTAAAGTTATAGGTAAAGTTTTGATAAGTTAATATATGTTTAGTAAATATTGAAAATATTGACAAACATATGATCTATTAAAATATTCTAATGGGAGAATTTTTTTAGTAATATATGATAGTTATTTTCTTAATCGTCTAAAATAATTTTCGTTAATGTGCTCTTTCTAAGTTAACACATGAGAGGATCTCAAATATTTCAATATTTTTTAAAGAAAATTCAATATAAAGTCTTAAAAATATATATAAAAATTATATATTTATATGTTGGTTTGGTTCGGATTTTTTTATTCAATACCAAACCAAGTTAAACCAAACCTAATCGGATTTTTTATGATTTTTCGGTTTGGTGCGATTTTCCGGTTTGATTTGTACACCCCTAGTTCTGAATGCCACACTGCTTTGAACA
This sequence comes from Nicotiana paniculata, assembly GCA_005239505.1. Lineage (NCBI taxonomy): Eukaryota > Viridiplantae > Streptophyta > Magnoliopsida > Solanales > Solanaceae > Nicotiana > Nicotiana paniculata. The sequence continues at coordinate 29,710 of ML357764.1, read as the reverse complement.
ATACCATATTACGATACGCAGAATTTGGCATAAGCAGTGTCAATATTTATAGAAGAGAAGTAATTACTTCTAAAGTAAGTAAAAGCAAAAAGGATCCACCTTTAGCGTCAGAAAAGTAAAAGAGACTTGGTCCTCTGTTTGCATCTTGCGTATAGTGTAGTTTGGTAAACCCATGGGTGGGAGTAATTTTTTCCTTTCAAGGATATAAAATATCAAAACATATACATATTTTCTCCGTTTCAATTTATCCGTGCCAAAAAGAATGACCTCTTTACTTATTTGGAAACAATTTACCTTTTATGCAATGATTTAAAGCCACACAAATTGTATGTGCTTCATTTTACACCACAATTTCAAAAGTCATCTCTCTTTTCTTAAACTTCGTACCCAGTTAAATGAGTTCACAAAATTGAAACGGAAGGAGTATATTAATTGATGCCGTTGAACGTATTTGGACTAAACAAAGTCTCGGTCCTGCTCCTGGCTTAACCATCCTACGTGAACCCCTACTACAATCAGACAGTGGAAAAAGAATGATAACTTAGGCGCGACGACNGGGTTGGTAGTAATGGAATGCTTTCATTATCTAAAATAAAGAACATCTCCCACCAAAAGATCAGTCCAATAATACCACTCACTGGTAAATAGCGCAATACTTCTTCGTGAATCTCCGCATAGACCAAGTCATCTGAAGATGATTCACAACAATAACATAAGCAAATCGACCTCAAGATTCAGAAACATCACATGTCGCAGTTCAATTTGTATTGCAGAGGGTGCATGTACCTCGGACTATATCCAAGCCCTTCAAAATAGTGGATGTGGGACAGTGAACGTCACAATATTTTACTAAACTTCCTGCTATAGCATATGCATGATTGTGCTATGACATCAAAGAATACCATAATTTCAGCTAGTTTCAAGTTTCAACCTAGGATCCTCCTTCAGCATTGCAATTATATTGCTGAAGAGGTGACAGTGGAAAAGAGGCCGAATGGAATACACTCAACGATACGGCATGACGGTCAATGAAGTTGGTGAAAATCATGTAGGATCAGTGTTTAAATTTCATCATAGAACAAAAAACATAGGTGGTTCTTCCCATTTGGTGGCCAAAGTTATGTAGTACTTGTGCCGGTGAAAATAGCACATACCCAATAAAAAGCTGATCCCGACACCACTATTAAAAATAAAAGAAAAAGGAGGCCACATGGAATGACCCTGACCATCTTTCACTTCATGTTGCATAGTGAAGAATGAACTATAGTACATGATGCTTCATTGAGGCCAATGATATTTGCTTGTAAGCACTAAGAAGACAGTACAGGCATGTAGGGTGGGAGGGGTTACATTTAATTCCAACAGTATCAGTCACAAAATATACATGAAATAGTTATTCAAGTATGTTGAACATGAAAACCAAATTTGGATATACTTAATTTAAATAGAATGGTCAATTATACACATTATATATGTTAGTAACTTGGATTATCAGCTCAGAAAGGTGGCACCTGCAAGCTCTCCTCACCATTAGCTAGGTATCTTGTATGGTGAAAGCCATGTGATGCTTGACTTAAGAGAAAGAATGTGCCACCTTTTGCTCTATATCTTCATTCAAAATAATTCTGGGTGTATCCTATATATGTCAAGAGATCAACAATATGTCAGTACAATTAAACAAGCCCCACATCGTCGAAGTAATGACAGTCAATATTTTCTGCATAACATCTTCAAGTGTAAGCTATGTACACATTGAAACTGCCCACCCTACAGATTTCAAGTAGCTAGCTCAAACAATATGGCATGAGAGGGAACACTCTTGCTATGCCATTCCAATGAAAAATATTCTTAATCAGTAAGTACAGTATGACTACAGTTGCTTCACCGGCTTTATATTTTCCATACATGATGCCTTCATCTAACCAATTATGGTGCCAAAAGGAACTTTCAGCAGCACAGCACAAAGCCCTACATGAATAATGGGGCAAATGACACAGTGGAACAGCTTTTGACAAACACTTTATAATTCTAGTCTGAATTCATTATTATTATTGTCATTACTATTTTTGTAAGTATCTAATCTGAATCATTCTTACCTCAGTAAAAGTTAATGACCATGTTAGAATTCAAGAATTCTTTTAGTATTACCAGAATTGATACATTAATCATTGCATGGATTCATCTGCTCTAGAGACAACATCTGAAGTGGAGTCATTGGGATGTCACGTTGTCACTGAAACTTCTGCAGTACGTAGATTCAGAAATGGCAACTAAAAATCACTCACATTTTTATCGCTAGTATCATTGTAGTCAACTAGTGACCATGATTTTCGTTACGGATACAACATACAAAATGTTTCGGCATTGCAGAGTCGAACACTCAAAGAAATTCAACATAAAACTAAAATGGTGAATTCTTGAAAGGCACATCTGTTGTTATGTACTACAATGGGACCCAAGTGCAAGAGAATCAAGGAAGATTGCATGTCCTAACATCTCCTTTTTAACTTTTGGATAGGTGGTGGCATGATCTTTGGGAACCAAGTTTGGTGCATGTTTCTCAGCCTTTATGGAGTCCAATGGGTTACGTCAACAAATGTAATGCAAGCGCTATGCAGTAGGCAAAGCGAGAAAATGAGGAAGGAGACAAAGAAGACCATTCCGCTTGGCATAATATGGAGTATTTGGCTTGAGAGAAACCACAGATGTTTTAAGGGGAAGGAAGAGATTTCTTCACTGTTGAAAATTAGATGTATAGCACAGTTTAAAAATATGGTATAATGCTGATTTTACTACCGATACTACTGTAATGCTGGACTTCTTGGAATCTTTTCAGCTTTGAAGGGTTCCTTCCTAGCAATATTTTATACTTAGCTTGGTACTAGCTAGCCTGGCACTAAGTTTATTCATAAAATTACCTTTTACTGATCAAAAAAGGAAGTGGTAAACAGGAACTATAACACATTCTTCTACATTTCCGTTGAAATTATTACAGATGCCTTATATAGAAAATAGTACTTTATTCTACTTCATTAACAAACGTCAGAAACCCAGCAGGAGCAGAATTTTACTTTAGTCTCTTTCTTGACCAAATGTTACAAAGCTAGCCGGAGTTCCGGAGAAAGAATATTTATTTCGAGTCATCGTCAAATCAGTTATTAGAATGAAACAAGGGACAGGGTAAACCTGGAAATTATGAACTTAAAACCTCCATAACAAGTATTTGTAGAGATGCATTTTACAAGGTGTTGGGAACAGTTAAATTTATAGAATAAGTATATGTTAGACTATAGAAGGTGTTGGGCCCATGCCCATGTTGTCCAGCCAAAGGCCCAATGGCCTAATCCTGTTCTCTTTTGGTTTCCGTTCCTATTCGGAATTGGATTCAGTTTTTATTCTTATTTAGAGTTGGTTTTGGCTTTAAGAGAAAACACCACTCATTATCTATAAATAGAACAATCTTGGAGAATTGTTCTATGCTCATCTGTACAAGTCTTTGAAAGTATTTGTTTTGCTGCAGATTTTTATTCCGATCTGCAAACTTCAAATCACGTTTTCCGATTCGTTAACCGTCGGATCGGGCTGAAATTTTGACTGAGCGTTTCGTAACATCTTGGTCTTTGATTTGAACGGGGGAGATCGTATTTGAGGCCCGTAGCATCTGATTTCGAGCCCAGAATAGCAGCTCGAGTTTTGTGACTTCTCCTCTTTCTTCAATTGATTTGTCGTTACTCTTGTTGCTATTGTTGCTCCGTGTTTGGCACTTGTTGTGTATCCAATTTGGAGAACTTTTGTAACCCTCTTATTAGTATAGTGGAGCTTTTTTGGATCTTTGTGATCCCGTGATTTTTACATTCGATTTGAAGGATTTTTCACGTAAAAATTTCGTGTTCTTTATTTTCTTTATCTTCTATTCTTTATGGAGTCATTAAGAATAGAGCCCTGTGTCACATATAAATGACCAAACTTAACTCCTCGAGCCACTACTAACGAGCCTTTGGTGAGCTTTCATTGGCCATTAAAGACGGCATTATGGTAACCTTCATCATCTAATCTTCCTGCAGAGATCAAATTGAAAAGAAAGTCTGGAGCATGCTTGACATCTTGAAGAACTAACGTTGAACCATTATTAGTTTTCAAACAAGTTGTGCCAACACTAAACACCACTTCACTGGCATTGCCCATCTTTAACACTCCAGAATCAACAGGAGTATAAGATGAGAAAAGTCTTTCTTGGTATGTCATGTAAGGTAGCTCCAGAATCTACTATCCAGCTCGTCTCATGGGATAAAAATTGATGATGTTTTCATCATAAGCAAAAAGAAGGTCATCTCGAACAATAGCAGCAACAATGTTCTCGTTATTTTCAACTTTCTTTCCTTCTCTAATGTCTTGCTTCAACTTGTGGCAAAACTTTTTTTGATGTGTCCTTTCTTGCCACAGTGGTTGCATGTAATATTATGGCATTTGGACCTTGACTTACTTCTACTTTTACCTCTATTCCTTGAGTCTCTTGTTCTATCTCTTTTCCGATCTTCTGTAACCAAGATATCTGCTTGTGATGACGAACCCTAAGATTTTCTCCTTACTTCCTCATTCAAGACAGGCTCATCTTGGCTGGTTTAGTTCTAGCGCAACCTATTTGACGGTAATCATGATTTTGTCTGAAAAATTTGACGAGTACTACTCTCGTTGAGACAAACTTCTCAGTGGATATTTGGAAATGCGGCCTATTGAAGGCTATGTGAAGAAGGTGGATCAAATTTATTTTGTCAGAAAATTCAGACCAAGGGGGAAAATTGTTAGGGATTGTCCTGATTTTCTTACCAATATTTGGTTTTCCTTCTTGAAGGAAAAGACAATATATTTACCATATTTGGTTTTTCTTCCTAATCTTTGTGAGTATCTTGCATGGCTTCATCGTAGCTCCCAGGTTCTACTATGTCAGTCAAAAGTACATACTCATCAGGAGGATAGCGCATGGATTTTTGCTTCTCCCTTGTAGATCTTCTAAGAGAGGTTTCAGGAGCATTCGAAGTAGTTACCTGAGTAGGAATTGGTTGTTGATCAACCACAACTTCATCAACTAGAGCATCCATAACATCTATACCATGATGATCATTTTGATCTTCATCACTATCTTCATTACATGTGCAATAGGTGCCTTAGCAATAGAAACTGGATCAATATCAACTAAGCTCTCATTACTCTGAGAATCCATCTTCTCAGCTTTGTCAATATCTTCAATAGTTTGGTCTTCAAAGAATATTGCATCACGACTTCTAATAAGTTTATTGTTAACTGGATCATAAAAACGATACCCAAACTCATCTTGACCATAACCGATGAAGATGCACTGCTTAGTTTTGACATCTAGTTTCGATCTCTCATCTATAGGAACATGCACACAAGCTTTACACTCAAAAACTCTTAGGTGATCATAAGAAACATCTTTGGCAAACCAAACTCTGTCTGAGACATCACCATCCAAAGCAATAGCAGGAGACAAATTGATAACATATGCAACAATATTAAGTGCTTCCGCCAAAAATGTATATAGAGGTTTAGCTTCTGAAAGCAAACATCTAACTCTCTCAACTAGAGTTCTATTCATCCTTTCTGCCAAACCATTCCCAAACCATTCAATTGAGGCGTCTTGGGCGGAGTTTTCTGATGACGAATTTCTTGTTCATTGCAATAGTTATAAAAGGGACCACAATATTCACCACCATTATCAGTGCGAATACATTTTAATTTATTCCGTGTCTGTCTATCAGCTAAGGCCTAAAATTCCTTAAACACGCCAAGTGTTTGATCTTTAGATTTCAAAGAATACACCCAACGCTTACGAGAATGATCATTAATGAAGGTCACAAAGTAAAGTGCACCACCTTTTGACTTTACTTTTAAAGGACAACACAAATCAGAGCCTTGGTTATTTATTCGGGTTGTTACGGAATGGAGGCGAATATGAGCAAGATGGTATGTTTAAATGAGAGAAATTATAATGTTTGGAGAAGCAAGATGAAAGATTTCTTGTTCGTTAAAAAGATGCATCTACCCGTTTTTGCAGCTTATAAACCCGAGATTATATATGATGAAGATTGGGATTTCGAGCACCAACAAGTATGTGGATATATACGACAACTGGATGAAGATAATGTTCGCAACCATATTGTGAATGAGACGCATGAGAGATCATTGTGGGAAAAGCTAGATCTTTATGCTTCAAAAACTAGGAACAACAAGTTGTTCCTGCTAAAGCAATTGATGACCTTTACATACAAGGCAGCACTATCCATACAAGGCAGCCTTATCCTTGATCACATAAATGATTTTAGGGGCGTCCTTGATCATCTGTCTGGAATGGAAGTTGATTTTGATGATGAGATACAAGGACTTTGGCTTCTTAATACTCTGACAAGACTCTTGGGAAACTCTTCATGTTTCTTTGACAAATTCAGCTCCTGGAGGTAAGGTGACCATAGAATATGCCAAGAATGATGTGTTGAACGAGGAAGTAAGGAGAAAATCTCAGGATTCGTGGAACAACCAATAATTGCGGCAACTTCATTTGATAGGTCCTAACAACCTTTGCGACCTTTTCCCCTGTTTATCCATTTGATACTCACTCATGTAAGTACATGCGCTTTTTCTCTTTTTCAATTTAATTTCTCTTTCTTTTTTCGAGGGGTTGAGATAGAACTACAACCACAAACTTTATGGGGAAGCCATTATGTTTACATGACAAGAACATAGTGTAGATACAGAATAGCCTGCAGGATCACTCATCAATCTTTTTCTGACTTTCCTGATCTCTAGTTGTATGGCATTTCCTGCTTGGAAAATGAAAATACTTTCCTTATGTATAATGATGTAAAATTTCTGTTCCGAAAGTGAAGGATTGCATATAGATGTTCGTAACATGCAGCGAAAGACAATAACAATCCTAGGCAGATCTTTTCGTATTTAAAATTTATTTATATATCAAAGTTTGGATCTAAGACGTAACTGGTGAAGAGAGTCTCGTTTCAAACTTTTTCTTTCTTCGATAGTACAAAGACTCTATGCATATCCATACGGAGACCGATCCTTGCTATCAACTCTTTGATCAAATAAAACCCACGAACAAATTGTATGAAAATATTGTGTTGAATTTTTTCTCAAAAACCTCAACTCAAAAGTAGAAGAACAAGAATCACTTTTTCTTGTAATGGTATTTTCTCTCTTGGATTTATATTGTATTCTCACTTTCACAAAGTGATTTTTCTTCTCAAGACTTAATGCAGCACATTTTCTCCATCACATTTTATATAACATCACCTATAAACCCTTTTCCTATTTGGTTGAGGTAAAAGTTTATTCCAAAATAAACTTCATGGAATTCTGTATGAAAAAAATCGAAAACCCATTCTCAATAGGTAATGTGGCTGCCGAATCTTACAGACTTACCATAAAGTCCAATTCCAATTAAAAATATGAAGATATGTTGTCAGACGCGTCCTCTATGGACGCGTTCATGTCCAATTCCAAATTGGATTACTTTGCCCACAAGTCCTTTTATGGACTTTAATCTCCAATACCAAATTGCTAAGAATAAAGTAATATTATAAATAACCTTTATATAAATCAATATTAATTGATATTATATATATCACATATATATTTCAACCAAGAGAAATAATTTAATTTTCTATTCCAAATAGAAAACTTCAATTTGTTCACAATATTAATTATATCCTTTGTGCTAGCAAAGAATATAATAATATTTCATTAGAACTAATAACTAAATTTATTTGACTAATTAAATTCTTTAATTTAGTTATCAAATAATAAAGCAATTAATCCTTTAGCAAAGATCAGAACACTCGTTAGTGTGCGACCCCATAGGTTCAATACTAAGCCGGTAGTAAATTGATCAATATCAACATACTAATCAAGGGTGGCGTCTAGCAACACTCCTTAACGACCGGATAAAATGAAGTATATAATTTACTCTCAAGAACCCGTTGAAGAATAAAGTAATATTTCTTTCTGTCCTTATAGCTCTGAGTCACCCTAGGATATGGTTTAACTCACAAATCCCAATACGCGACCAACTATGTGTTCATGTCAAATATAATCGACCATTGAATAACCCAAGAAACTCTTTTCTTCTTTCATTCAATTGCCCTGGCCAAGGTCTTAGTTTGGTCGTTTATAATTCGTGACAACATGGAGCTTAAACTCATTACCAAGACCTGACAGATTCCATCTTGATCAATCACTAATCTACAAGTATTTAATCATACCCAATATCCTTTCAACTATTGCCCTAGGGTTATAGGTGTCTAGTATCAAATCACAATAAATAACTTGTTAATTACTATGACGATCTCAGGTCAAAGGAAACTCTTACATCACATTCCTCAAGAGAATATCATATTGACAGTTTATGGTAATTCTAACCATTATGAATTAACCAATGAGTCGGTTCAATGATCATATCTCTATATGCATCACCTATATATGTGATTGAGTTAATGAGATCAACTAATCTTTATCCCATAAAGACGATCACATAAATATTAATCTAACTGAATTACTAATGTCCAAATTAATAATCCTACGATTAAGAACTAATTCAGATTAAATTATAAGAAACTTGACTCTCATTATCATGATCTTCATCACAATGTCAAGTCTCAAAATTTAATCAAGCTAATCAAATAATTAATAATAACTATGATAAAAGAATATCAGATGCCATATATTTTTTATATCAAATAACGTCCACAAAAATATATTCAAATCATTAACTATGAGATTGGATCTAGCGTCTACTATATCCCTTACAATCTCCCACTTGCACTAGAGCCAATAGCTCTTGTACTTCATTCCCAATTTTCACTTGTGCTTGTCAAACTCTTTTGCACCAAAAGCTTTAGTGAATGGGTCTAGAGAATTTTCCTTTCCATCAACCTTTTGAATCTAGATGTCTCCACGTTCAATGATTTCTCTTATCAAGTGATACCTTCGCAGAACATGTTTGGATTTTTGGTGTGATCTTGGTTATTTTTCTTGAGCAATGGTTCTAGTATTGTCCCACAACAATGGAATTGTACCTTCTATTGAAGGAACCACACCAAACTCAGTTAAGAACCTTTTTCATCCAAACAACCTTAACAGCTTCACTAACTACTATATAGTCTGTTTCAGTCACTAAATAAGCTACTGTAGCTTGTTTGGAACTTTCCCAACGCACTGCACCACCATTTAAGGTGAATACATAACCAGAAATAGGTTTGCTATCATCTTTATCTGAAGAGAAACTTGCATCAGTATAACCTTCAAGTTTCAACTCAGAATCTCCATAGATGAGGAATTGGTCTTTAGTTCTTCTTAAGTACTTAAGTATGGTCTTCACCACCTTCCAATGTTTCTCGCCAGGATTTGCCTAATATCGGCTAGTCACTCCAAGTGCATAAGCCACATCATGATGTGTGCATGTCATGGTATACATGATAGCTCCCACTTCCCTAGCGTATGAGATCCTACTCATGCATTCTCTCTTTTTAGGTGTTTTTGGACAATCTTCCCTACTGAGAGTAATTCCGGTGCGTATCGGTAGATAGCCTTTTTTTGAATTATCTATGTTATACCTTTTCAAAATGGTATCAATGTATAAAGACTGGGAAAACCTAAGCAGCTTCCTCGATCTATCTCTATAGATCTTTATTCCCAATATACAAGCTGCTTCTCCCAAGTCTTTCATAGAGAACTGTTCAGATAGCCAAATCTTGGTACTTTGCAACGCCGGTATATCATTTCCTATGAGCAATATATCATCAACATACCGTACTAAGAATATGATTGTGCTCTCCCACTAACCTTTTTGTACACACAAGGTTCTTTTTCGCATCTAACAAAATTGAACTTTTCAATTATTTTGTTGAAACGAATATTCCACTACAGGTTTTATACTATGTTTCTCGGACTCTCCGAAAATGTGGCCGGATACGTGTCGGATCCTCCAAAAGTAATGCTTTTTTAAAGGATCCGACTCGGGTGCGGCTGCATTTTGGAGAGTACGTGCAACATAGGTTTTATATCTTTTGAAGGTTCAACTAAACTACATATGTTCTTTTCCTTCGTGGATTCCATTTCGGATTTCATGGACTTTTGCCATTTCTCATAGTCAAAACCTTGTATCGCCTCTTCATAGGTCTTAGGGTGATCGTCATTATGATCAACTTCATTTGATAAATCATCTTGTAACATTAGATTTAATCTATTTGGTACATGATGTTCTCGTTTAGACCTTATAAGAGTCTTTTGTGCAACTTGCTCACCTTGTGTTGAATTTGGTTGCTCTTCAATTTGGTTTTGAACAGGTTCATTAACATGTTCTTGAACTACATTTAGTTCTTGAACTTCAACCATTGAAGATGGCAACTTCCTTGTCAACTTCAAAACATCCAATAAAGGTTATTCAACTTGTGTCTTATGATCTTGATTTTGTGTTGATTCGAAGAATTTCTTGAACATCATCAAGTTCTATTTGTCCACTATAATTTCCTTCTAAAAGAAATTCCCTTTCCAAAAAGGTTGCTCCTCTAGCCACAAACACTTTATGGTCAGAAGTTGCTATATCCTTATATCCCTTACAGATATATATACTATATATCTACTATATCCCTTACAGAAAGTTGCTAGCATTACTCTCCTGGTGAATAAATATGTTGAATATCTGGTTTTTGCTGGAAATTTCTCTATCTAGGCACAGTAATTAAGAGAGCTGCCAGTCTGCTAGAAATCACCAACAATAACTCACTCTTTTGAGATTCTCCTTTCCATATGTGCGATTAACTTTACTCAATTCATTGATTATAACCACAGTATGATACTCCTCTGGACATATCATGTACAGGAACCATTTAACAATGTGTTGTAAGGCTAAAAACTGACATGCTGATAGATGCAAGGAAAATTATCCGTCTCATTAAGTTACCAAAACAAAAAAGAAAAAACGAAAGAAAAAAAAAGAAAAGAAAAGCCAATTGCTACTTTCTCTGTCCCAGTTGCTTGAGCTACTTTTCTTTCCCAAGCTACTTGACCTTCTTTTTATGAAAATCCCTAATGTGATAATTCTACTAAATTTAATCCAACAAATCCCGCCTATGTGCAAAGCATAACAGGTCACAATCCGGGATAACGGAGATGTACGGTTTGGTGACAGTTAGCGTAGAAATAGTCAAACTAATACGAGGAGTCATACAGCCGATTCTAACTAGTTTGGGAAATAGGCGCAGTTTATATATAAATGAAAGTTAAAACTATCTTTTATTTTTGTTAGTTATCTAGATACCGATAAAATAACCATATGCTTAGATTCTTCTACAATGACATTTCTTTGAAACTCTACTCCACCTTATATACATTTTAACTATCGTCTTGAATCTCCTCTAAGTTCTCATATGGTAACACATAATAGGGTCATCCGAATTGGAACCGAGGGTGGGAGTACAAAAGTAAGTGCGACATGGTGATATAACAAAGCAAGTTAGAACAGTTAATTACGGGGCGGCATAGGAACTCACTAGCTCTGCTTGAGCTTCAGATTTCTCATCATATCATGTTGGCTTCCTTCATTTCCTGTTTCCCGAGTAGATTTCAACGAACTTGATATCATATACAAGTGTTGCATTTCCAGGAATATTGCAGTCCCCTATACAAATGACGAACAGACACCATTATTACTGTGTAAACATCTTTTTAATCAAAGAAAAGAAAAAAAGAAAACATTACTGTGTAAACAACTGCAATCACAACAAACTAATATCTTCTTGTTATTTGCCGAGATGACAAAGTTAGATGAGTAACACGGTGAAAATGAGCAGATGAGTCCTTCACAGCCTCCCAAGGCCAATGGTAGCTAGATCATGTAATTGAGGAATATACATTAATTAAGATAACTAAGATAAATTGCATACTTATTGTCATCCACCCTTTCAGAACATAGTAAGCAGAGTTGTTGGAGATGCTACTTGCAATTAAGTGTTTCTTTCAATAATAATGCCAGTTTCTTCTCACCAGTAAAACAAAGGAAAAAATTAAAAGACTCATTTTGGCTAGCTTGATAAAGATAAAGAATAGGCCTTATCATCTAATGTCGTGGCAGATATATGTCTTAAGGAATCCAACAATATAATGCATTTAAAATGTACCACAAACACACCTGAAAAGCAGCCTGCTGGTTCTGGTCCATATGCCAAGTGTGGAGGAATCTGAAGCTTACGTTTTCCACCTATGTACCAAAACTTCTAAAGTGAACTATGCTGGGAATATCGGAAAGAGAACAAGAAGAACGTCCACAAGAGGCTGTTATTAGATGTAAGATCTTACCAATTTGCATTGGTGGTACTCCTTCACCTCCCAAGATTCCCTGGTCTAATCCTTTGATCACCTGTCAACAACATGCCCCAGAGTTCACGAATTGTAGATGAGATATTGCAAAATTGAACTATACTCTTCATTTTGGTTTCTTGTTTATGTTTCTTATTCTTGTATTCTTCAATATGAGCCTTAGATAAAAAGCTCTTGGATCTCGTCGCAATTGCCATTTGAGGTGTAAATTACCTCATAGTGAATTTATATAGCAAGAGATTCCAGTACAACAGGCAGAAGTTATAGCTTACTGACTTAGCAGCATATTATTTCTGTCTTCCTTTGACCAATAAGCAAATGATATTGTTGACGTTACATGGTGTGACAAGATCGACATTGGGCTTAACTCAACCTCATAAGCTAGCACATGAGGGGAGGATTGCCCATATAAGGAGATCACAATATGTGGGACTTAACACCTCACCCCCTCCCCGGACAGCCCAAACGGAGCGTGGATAACATAAGACAAGGGTCCAACACTGAGAAACACAACAACAAGGGTCAATGGGTTTGGCTCTGATACCATGTGAAATTATGGAGCTTGGGCCTATCTCAACCCCAAAAGCTAACGCATGAGAGGAGGATTGTCCAAGACCATATAAGGAGACCACAACCCATTCTCTCAACCAATGTGGGACTTAACAAATGGAAATAATCTTATCTCGTTCTACTCATTTGATATCCCAAAACAACATGGTTTTGGGATAAAAGGGTTTTTTTTGTTGATAAGTACTGATAAAAGATGTTAGTAGCAAAAACATTGAATGAAGGCAAAGTGGAATAGGAAAGATGTTTACATATCCAGAGGGTAAAAATCTAGAAGTCTAGTAAATTTGGATGATGGCAACAGAGACTCACATTTGTAAATATCAAAATGACAAAACATACCTTGCCCATGCCGAGGCGCATGGTGAGGGGTCGACCACGTTTATAGCTGCTGTCGAAAACAATCCCATCCCCAAACCTTGCAGTATAGTGAATCTGGAAGAAGAATATAGTCAAGTTGAAGAAAGAATAGAGATAGAAAAACTAGAAATTCAAACATTGAATTACATTAATGAGCTGGTTATAAGGAGCCTCTTGACCAGAGCCAACAGCAATGTCACAATAACCAAGTCCAGAGCGGGCAAAATTGAAGTCACAAGTGGGCTCAGCAGTAGTAGCATAGTATTCAATTCTGGTAGCATCAGCAGTTAACGGTGTCAAAGCCACTACTGAAGCAGCTAATATTCCAACACCCACTTGCAAAAATTTCTTCTTCTTATTATTATTTATAGTAGGAGTTGATTGTGGCGAAGAAGAAGCCTTGAAAATGGCTATGGGCTTTGTACTGAAGGCTTGAAGCTTTGGTAATGAAGAGACTGCCATTTTTATGTCTTTACGCTTTCTATCTGATTAATGTGTAGCTTGTGGGCTATATTTGGATATGGGCGTTCCTTGTTTTTGTTTTTGTTTTTCAGAAGAGGTGAAGATGATCATACATTTTTGGGACCCATTTTGGCTCACATGCAGGCAAATTGGTTTTCCCTTTTTTATGAGGTATAATACATAATTACTAGGTTGTACCAAAGTGTTAGTTGCATCCTTTAAAAATATGGGTGTCCGATAACCTCTTTGTATACATTTTTAGTGAATTAAAATGCACCTTCTTGGCCCTGACATAGAAAGTGAGCCCACTCTCTAGGAGGGACATGGAAGGCAAAAAATATAAGTTAAGATTGACTAATATGTACACCTATCATTTCTTAATTGAATATAACTTCCCTTGTTTTTCGATTTTCATACAGTCAAAATACAAATAGAAAACCAAAATTCAATATCATATCTTAATCATAAAACAACACAATAGCTAATCAATTATTTAGGTGTTTTTTAATTCTTGAATATTCTTAAAGGATGGTATATTTCGAGATGGAATAGATGGAAACGAGGAGACGAAGGAGGTTGACGACAGAAGTGCTGGCGGTGGCCGGAGAGAAGAGACGACGACGGTTGAGATTAGTAGTGAGAATTTTGTACCCCTGATGAGTACTTAACATTCTCGTGATGATTTTGATGTCGAAAACGAAGAAGACGACAACCTAGAAAAGTTCTGACTAGGAGTTTGCCTGAAAAAATGAAGATAAGACCTTTGTTGAACAAAATGACATCTTTTCTTTTGTGGGGTCTTAGCAAAGTACTGATAAATACTGAATTTGATTTTTCGATGGACATGGGTGGTGGTGATAGTGGCTACGGCAGAGCCAGTTATGTTGGAGAAGAAGAAAACAAAAAAGAAAAGAAAACATAAAGAAAAGGAAAAACGATAAAATGAAAATTAGTAAATAACAAAGAAAAATCAGTATAAGAGAAGAAATTACGTGACAAAATATGATTGGTGCGTGTTGTCCACTAATTTTTTGAAACTGGTACTAGTCACATAAGGAGAACCTTATTTCACTTCAAGCAATTATAGAGGGTTATAGGACATCCGTATTTTTAAGGGGTGCAACTGACACTTTAATACAACCTCAATGGAGTAATTATGTATTATCCATTTTTCTAACTTGTTGATTTTGGGACCCTAAGGGGTCGTTTAGTAGCCGGTTAGAGAGGAGTTATCCATGTATTAAAACTAGGATAACTTTATACATTGTTTGGTTAAAAGAAGGGGGAAAAATAATCTCCACATAGAAGCTAGCATAAGTTATACTATGTTTGGTTGTTTTTCCCTCTTTTTCACATAGAATGTAGCATTGCTAATACAATGTCTGGTTCATGTTTTTCTTTTCCGCATAACTAATACATGTATAAGTTATGAGGGGATCTATGTATTATTTATGCAGGTTAGAAGGTGGAATAACTTATACATGTATTGGTTATGCATGTATTAAAACACAAAATAACAAGAATACCCTTTATTCAAACTTGTATTTTTTTGTTTTAAAATATATATTTAAACTATACTAACAATTTTAATGAAATAAAGTAAGCTAATAATAAATAACACTCACATTACATTTATATTACTAATTCTTATATAACTACCGTATAACTAATCCCCGAATAATTAATTCCAACATAACTCAACCTTGCATAACTTATCCCTCCATAACTAATACATGCATAACTAATACCTGCATTACTCATTTCTGCATAACTAATACCTGCATAAATCTAGCCGGCAACTAAACGACCCCTAAACGTGTAATGTACATATTTTATTTTAATATAAGTTTTAATGATTGCTTCCACGATTCGATTGATTTAATGGGAATAAAAAGTAAATTACTCTACAGGCATCTTCATATCTTGGTATAGTGGCTTCAGTTACCTTTTTAATTTTAATTTTTTTTATGAATAAGAGACTGTTTTATTAAAAGCAAAAAAAAGAGTTTTTGAAGTAAATATTACAGACTCAGACTAATCGATTTGAACTAGTCCCATAGAGGTTTTTTGCGAAAAGTAAATAAAGCATAAAAAGAAGAAAATGTCCAAAATAATGTATCCATTTTACTTCCAAACGTGGGTCTTGATTTTTGCTATCTTGTTTGCCTCCCTGTATATGTGCGACAAAGGTGGATAGTCTATAGCATAAGTAGAAACCTGTAATCATTAATTAATATGTGCAAAAATAATGCAGTTCTAGGGTTGTTATCATATGAACAACCAATATTTGCGAATTTGTTTCTACTATTAGTGGAAACAAATTCTTAGTGAAGGTCAGTTCAAAGCCTTTATACAGAGCAAATAGTTCCAGAGGCGTATCCAGCCCGAGGGATATGGGTTCACTGAACCCATACTCCTTTTCTTAAACTATATACAATAATATTATATTTGTTCAAAATTACTTAAATGTATGTGTGTGAACCCAAGACTCCTATGGTGAAATTAATATTGGGTGCACCTCTATCAGTGAAATTGGTGGTTCAAATCCCACTATGAACGGTCTTGATTTCAGCATGGAGTATACATGTGTATATATATATATATATATATATATATATACACACACACACACACACACACACACACACACACACACACACACACACACACACATATATATATATATATACATATATGTGTGTGTGAATCACTAAAATGTCAAAAAGAATAGTATAATTTTGAATCTATAATCTTAAAAGTGTAGTGGGTTCATGGAATGAGACTAAAGTTAAACCGTCAAATATAAATTCTAAATCCACTTCTGTACAACAGTGCACTCATCCTCTTGAAATTCTGGATCGTCCCTGAATAGTTCTCGTTGCTTCAAGTACCCAATATTACGTAGCTCTTGTTTAAATTCAAAAAATTTCAGAAAACCAATTCAGGATCTTGGAGCCAAATAATTACAACTAGTAGTAAAAACATTTATAATGTAACAACCAGATCGATCGTTTTGAGCATTTTTACTTTGCTCGGTAGTTTGAGGGAACGAGTATCTCTACATGATGTATTATGACTTGTGTGAATCGTCAGTTTTAGTTTTCAGGTTGTTCGAAATCGATTTGGAAGAATGAACTTCATGATTGAAGCTTTAAGTTGGAAGAATTGATTAAATTTGACTTTTGTGTATTTGACCTCGGATCAGAGTTTTTATGATTTCGTTAGGTCCTGATGGTGATGTTGTACTTGGGCGTATGCCCGGATTTGCATTTGGATGTTTCTTGAAGGTTCTAGTGTTAATTGGCGAAAGTTGGCAATTTGGAGTTTTGGAATGTTCATAAGTTTGACCGGAAGTTGACTTTGGTGATATCGGGTTCGAATTTTAGTTCTGAAAGTTGTAATAGATTTGTTATGTCACTTGAAACTTGTATGAAAAATTTGAGGTTATTCCAAGTTGATTTGATAAGGTTCGGAACGAGTTTTGGAAGTTGAAAGTTGAAAGTTTATTAAGTTTGATTTGAGGTACGATTCGTGATTTTTATATTTTTTCATGTGATTTGAAGATTCGAATAAGTTCTTATCATGTTTTAAGACTTGTTTTGTATGATTAAAATGTCAAAAAGAATAGTATAATTTTGAACCTATAATTTTAAAAGTGTAGTGGGTTCATGGAATGAGACTAAAGTTAAACCGTCAAATATAAATTCTAAATCCACTTATGTACAACAGTGCACTCATCCTCTTGAAATTCTGGATCGCCCCTGAATAGTTCTCGTGGCTTCAAGTACCCAATATTACGTAGCTCTTGTTTAAATTCAAAAAAAATTCGGAAAACCAATTCAGGATCTTGGAGCCAAATAATTACAACTAGTAGTAGAAACATTTATAATGTAACAACCAGATCGATCGTTTTGAGCATTTTTACTTTTCTCGGTAGTTTGAGGGCACAAGTATCTTTACATGATGTATTATGACTTGTGTGAATCGTCAGTTTTAGTTTTCAGGTTGTTCGGAATCGATTTGGAAGAATGAACTTCATGATTGAAGCTTTAAGTTGGAAGAATTAATTAAATTTGACTTTTGTGTATTTGACCTCGGATCAGAGTTTTTATGGTTTCGTTAGGTCCTGACTGTGATGTTGTACTTGGCGTATGCCCGGATTTGCGTTTGGATGTTTCTTGAAGGTTCTAGTGTTAATTGGCGAAAGTTGGCAATTTGGAGTTTTGGAATGTTCATAAGTTTGACCGGAAGTTGACTTTGGTGATATCGGGTTCAGATTTTAGTTCCGAAAGTTGTAATAGCTTCATTATGTCGTTTGAAACTTGAATGAAAAAATTGAGGTAATTCCGAGTTGATTTGATAAGGTTCGTGACGAGTTTTGGAAGTTGAAAGTTCAAAAGTTTATTAAGTTTTATTTGAGGTACGATTCGTGGTTTTTATATTTTTTGATGTGATTTGAAGATTCGAATAAGTTCTGGTCATGTTTTAAGACTTGTTTGTATGATTGAAAGGGGTCCCGAGGGGCTCGAATGTGTTTTGGATCATTGGTTGAGAAACTAGTTAAGTTAAGAATTTAGAGTTTGACCATGGGCAATATCGGATCAAGATGACCTCTTATCGGTGTTTTGAGTGTGCGAGCATGTCTGTAGCGTGTTTTATGATTGAAACACATATATGGTTTGTGTCCGGGAGGTTCCGAATGAGTTCTGGGTGCTAAAACGAAAAATTTTTCGTTTATGATTTTCTGGTGTAAAATAATTAGGAAAATGTCATTTTTTATCCCTTAAATTTCCAGAATTCATTTAGAATTTCAAAATATCATATCTATGCCAAATTGAGTGATTCAAAAGCCTAACTTGACTGAAATTTTACAAGAAATCTATTAGAAACATCAAAAGCGGATTTGTATTTATTTATTTTTTAATAGATTGACTACTTTTGATAAGCCATTTTTTGGGTTCTTTTGAAACTCTTCGAAATAATTTTATTTTTCCTTTTAGAACTTTTAGAGTTATAAAATATTTCTTTTTGATTTTTTTGTTGTTGTGAGTGAGTTCCTTAAAAATGGGCTCAAAAAAGGAAGGGCGTTTTCGGGGAGAACCAAAGGAAAGTTCAGCTTCCATTCCCCAAACTGTTAAAAAATAAAAATTATCTTTTTGTTTCTTCTTTTTCATTAGCTTTCCACANGGAAGTTCAGCTTCCATTCCCCAAACTGTTAAAAAACAAAAATCATCTTTTTGTTTTTTCTTTTTCATTAGCTCTCCACGGGAGGAGTACAGTTTAGATATATGCCAAGGTTTCAGACAAAAAGGAAATAATATTTTGATCTGAATGCCATCTTTCAACCAATCTTTTGAAAATTTTGTTTCTGATAATTGAACACCTTATACGTACATTTAATATGCATTTCTCTATTCCGTTCCTGCAAATCTTCAGACCATTCAGGAAGTTGCAAGAATAACATATGCCCGAGATTTTTGGCTATTATCAATGAAGGTAATACAATATATTTTCGAAGAACTGATTGAGTTATTAACATGTAACCTCTTATTATTTGTGCAAAAAGAATGGTATCCCAGGCTTCTGCTATCTCTATCCGTACTTTTTCCGATCGTTTGACATGCGAAACGAGGCAGAACAGTTGGACAAAAAATATTTAATATCGAGGATTTGTTCATTTGGTCATATTTTGAGTTGGTGAGCTCGGATTTGGGCAATTTTTGAGGTGATTTTCACCATATGAATTGGGATAAGTGTTCTTTACCCGGCTTTGATTATATTTCGTGAATCTATTTTTGTTTTCGGTAATTGGATTTAAAGAGAAAATTAAGGGGTTTTGTCCAAAGTTTCATAAATTTTTTGAGTTTTGAACATCGATTCGGAGTCGAATTAGGGAGAAACTAGTATGGTTGGACTCGTAATTGAATGGATTGTTAGATTTTTTAAGTTTCATCAGGTTCCGAGGTGTGGGCATGAGTTTGACTTTTTGGTCGATTTTAGAATTTTGATTAAATATTCGGCCTTTATCGATTGGGTTTGTTCTATTTGGCATTATTTGATGTATTTAAGTTGCTTTTGGCTAGTTTTGAGCCGTTCGAAGGTTGGTACACGCGGGATGACATTTTGGAGCAACGTTTGGCTTGCTCGGTATTGGATTTGGCTTATCAAGGTAAGTAACACTTCTAAACTTGGTGTTGAGGGTATGAAACCCCGAATTGCGTGTTATGTGATTGATGTTGAGGTGACGCGCATGCTAAGTGACGGGCGTAGGCGTGCACCGTGTGAATTTCAATTTAGTCGATTCCATGAAACTATGTAGCTATCTTCTCTGGATAATTTCACTGTACTCTATGTGTTAGAACATTTGAGCTGTAATTCATGCTAGAAATCATGCTTAGGCATATGTTGGTATTATTGGGACCCACCGTGGTTATTTTGTTGTTGAATTATATGTTTAAAATTGAAGTTCCGTACTCAGTCATATTTATTCATTGCATATCATATCTCAGTATCTATTGCTATTTATTGATACATCATATCATCATTTTAGGGCTAGTTTCATGACACTGTGAGCCCGAGAATCTGGAGAGTTTGATTACTGAGTGAGGCCGAGGGCGTGATTATATTTATGGGATCGGGGTGCACGCCGCATCATGCTTTATTGATTTATGCCTGGATCTGGCTTATTATAGCGGTTGGGCTGAAGGAGCCCCTCCGGAGTCTGTAAATGCCCCTAGTGAGCGCAGTTGATTTATATTGAGGGATGGATCTTTCCTGGGCAAAGATCTTGCCCGAATCATTTATATTAGGGAATGGGTCTTCCCCTGGGCAGGGTTGGCCTTATACAGTACTGAGTGACTAATATATATATATAGGATGGATCTTCCTTGGGCTGGATTGGCCATATGCAATACTGAGTGACCGAGCATGACAAGTGATTTGAGCATGATGAGTGGGAAGTGTGAGACAGTGAGATTGAGTATTCTAAGAGTGTGAGTACATGCGTTCATCACTGAGATACGTTGCCTTTGACATGCGTACTTGAGATACATGCATAGAGATGCATTTCTTTCTACTACCGATTTTGGTGACATTCATGATTTCACCTGCATAGTGACATGTAGGCATAGAGATATACTTTCCTCATGCTATCTGAAAAATGAAACATCTTATTTATTTGTTGGAAAGTTTTGGAAAAAATCACAGTTTTACAAACCTACTCATATTTTTGTAATCTCGGTAAAAGAATTGGGTTTTCACTAATATACTTGAAAAGCATGCCTATTTTCCGGAACCGTGCACGAGATGAGCATCTTATATCTGAGTATGTTTTATTTACCATTATTATTATGTTGTTATGAACTGTTGTTGGCTATTGGTGTTTGACTCCAACCTCTGTTCCAGCTCGTCACTACTTTCAACTTAAGGTTAGGTTTGTTACTTATTGTGCACATGGGGTCGATTGTACTCATACTACACTTCTGCACCTTGTATGCAGATGTTGGATGCTGATGTTGCTGTGTTCGACAGGAGCTGGATTTGAAGATGTACCTGTGTGCTGGTTATAACTGCCTCTTGTTCATGGTAGCTCTAGACTTATGAAAGATCTGTTCATATATATTTCAAACAGATGATGAGCTTTATTTCGTACTAGCTTTGTAAATTCTAAATCTTAGACGCTCATAATTTATACTACCAGTCTTTGGGAAATGTATAAGATTCAGATATTTTCCTTCACTTAATTGTCTTATTAAATTTCATTGGAATTGGATAGTTGTTAATTGGCTTACCTAGCGGGTTGGGTTAGGTTCCATCACGACTAGTTGGATTTTGGGCCGTGACAAGTTGGTATCAAAGCTCTAGGTTCATAGGTTCTACGAGTCATGAGAAAGTGTCTAGTAGAGTCTTGCGGATCGGTATGATGACGCCCATACCTATCTTCGAGAGGCTAAAGGGCATTTAGGATAAACTTCACATCTTTCTTTCCTTATCGTGTGATATTGATTCAGCTTGAAGCGTAATTCTTTGAATTCCTTCCACGCATTCGTATGCGCATATGAGTGCTCGGTATCAGCTGTGCATCGACAACTTATGATTCCTCAGATTGGGTGCGAGATGTCATTTCTATGTGCTGATAATGGGTTAGTCTGGAGGACTTGAGGCCGAGTTTTGACTGTAGCTCGAGTACGGGGATTTCAGTTGTGTGAGCATGTGCTTTTGGACTTATAAGTCCGGTAGTGTCCCTATTAGTGAAATTTGTGGCTTGATGAGTGATTGGATGGCTATGTGATGAGTATGATATGACTGCGGGATGTGTTCGGATGGTTCGGAGGTGTTGAGAAGAGTTTGCTTGAGATGTAAAGGGACCATTGGGTTTTTTATTTCTATTTGATGTGGCGTATAGTCTCGAACCATGAGTGTATTGAAAGATCTTTCATGTTGCTTAACTGTGGAACGAATTAAATTCTCATGGGCTTGCCTATGGGTTCAGACTCAGGAAGATTAAGTGATTGAGTATTAGTTGTGGCTGAAAAGGAATAGAGAGATGTTTGTTTGAGGCCAATCAGGTGGGTTATGACCTGCGGGGTAATCTACGGGGTTGTGACCCTTATGATGGTTGTGTGGAGAGTTTCTTGCTATTAGTGGGTTATGTGTGTTGTGATGGGGTTTGATCGCTCGAGGAAGTTGACCTGACCGTCACGAGGATGAATACGAGCTTAGCAGACAATTTGAGGTATTATATGGTTTGTGCTACATGATCTTTTGAAGGATTTAGTTGAATTTCAGTGTGATATTATGGCAGTAATAGAGTATGGGTATTGTGAGTTATCGACTCTTTTTTTCTATGGCTTTGAGCAAAATCTGACTAGCTTTGGTCAGTATCTTCGCAGTCCACAACCACAAAATAACTTGTTTATGAGAACCCTCAGTCTCGAGGTTCATGAAGCGCACGAATCACCATACATGATCCCAAACCCACCGCTCAAATATATAACACCTCAATTACCCAATCATTCCACGAGGGATACCCCTAAAATTATTCTGTGCCATCAAGAAAACTGGAATATCAGCAGTCGATCCAATAAGAGAGAGCCTCAATACCAATGAAGCACCCTTAACTCAAACACATTGCCCTTTCTGAAATGTATACCCTCTTCAAGCCGCACCAATTAGTGATACCATTTACCTAGTCATATGAAACTGCCCACGCTGCCTAATAATTTATGACCTTTCTTCCAGAACTGAACCGAGACCTCACACATGCAATCTCAGTCTCTACACGACATACCGCATGCACCATGCCATCCTATGATAAATATGAGAACTTTATAATCCCTTCCAAGCCACAAGCAACTACATACCCAACCAGCCAAGAACTTTACATTTGATCCCATCTAGAAGCAAAATCACTATACATCACATGCTCGTCACACCAGTAGAAAATACACATCTCTAACCGTAGTAGAAACCATCAAGAACTCTCTAAATCCCATTTGTACGACACCAAACCGACATAACTGAATCCTTCTAACTCAACCAAGCTACGCATGTCACCAAAACTCGAGAGCATTGCCAAGAAACACCTGTAGAAACTCATTACCTCATAAGCACCCAAAGGACTAATCATACCCCTTAACATACCGATCCGACCTACTACCAAGCTATCCTATTAATCCATGTTCCTTCTGAATTACCTTCGAATTGATACCTCTCCTTGCCATAATACCGCAATTCTCAAACTAGACTCTTCACACAGGACCCAAGCATAACACCATACCGTCTAAGGCTCGTAAGCCGCTGAATACTCTCTCAAATATCCCCAAAAGTACCACATTCAAAATACATTCCCTAAAGAGATTTCTTGTGAATATAAAGCCATTACCTTCATTTTTCCTGATATTGATATGTAGAATCCATGATAACATAGAAATGCCACAAGTCTTGATACCCTCCAACGT
Organism: Nicotiana paniculata; assembly: GCA_005239505.1. Taxonomy (NCBI): domain Eukaryota; kingdom Viridiplantae; phylum Streptophyta; class Magnoliopsida; order Solanales; family Solanaceae; genus Nicotiana; species Nicotiana paniculata. The sequence goes on along the minus strand of ML357764.1, from coordinate 5,957 downwards.
AAATCTCAGTTCTAGCCAAATACACACCTTGCAGATCCTTAATTGTTACATATAACCTTGAATCCATTAGAACCATTCTCGAGAGTCATCCATTCTACACAAATATCAATTACACTGATCAAACAGACAGAACGACCTGGCCCCATTCAACATCCTAGGAAGTAGTCCACATACTCGAAGCAACAAGCAAATTCCTACATTGCACACTACACCTTTTACAATTACAACTTAATTATTCAATAAAATTCATTTACCCATAGAGTACATTACAACCTGTATCCAAAATTTCCATTACTTGAGTCATCCCCGATCTCAACCCCTGTAAGCCATAACTGATTCGCCAGTATACCTCAAACTAAAATTGATATGACACTTAGCCGTGCAATCAAATTATCAACAACAAACTCCTCCACTTGGCCCAAAGCCATAGATCAAGGCAACCAATAACTCACAATGCACATACTCTATCACCGCCATAATACCGTAGTGATATTCAATTAAATCCTTCATAAGCTCATATAACACCAACTATCTAATGTCTCGAATCATCTGCAAACCTCGCATTCACCATTGTAATAGTCATGCCAACTTCCACAAGCGATCTAAACTCAAATTGCAACATATATCAATTACTGATAAAAGAGGACTTGCTACGAAACCACCTAAGGATCACACAACCTCAGGACACCCCGCGGGAAATAGCCCTGTATGCTTAGCCTCAAACTGATCTCTCTCTATACCCTTCCAAAAATCATAGCTGATGTTTTAGACGTCAATACCACAATTGTGTGGTACCCAATTTTTGAGTGTTGTCCCTCTAGAAGAACCAACCTGGTTCTTCTTGGTGTTCCAACTTCTACTGTTGCGGAATAATAAAAGCAGTAAAGTAAAAACACAGAGATTTTTACGTGGAAAACACCTGGCTCAAAATGTAAAAAAGCCACGACCTACTCCTTAGTAGGATTTTCTCAAACTCTTCACTAAAACTCTGAGCCAAACGGACTTCCAAAATAAACTCTTTTGTAATCCTAGGACTAACTCTACTCCCTTCGTAGTAACTAGCCTCTATCTAATTCCTACAAACTTCAAGTTAACTCTAACTTGAACAATGCGTACCTATTACAATTGCTTCTATGAAAGCTGAAAAGATAAAATATTAAATCTCCTACTACAACCAACAAGACTCAATGACAAACAAATGGAATTTTCTTCTAGCTGGTATGTAGCCTTTGTGTCGCACAATAATTCTGCTTGCAAAATATCTGGGAATTTTGCTTTCAGATCTTGATTCACTTCTGCACATGTGCGTTCTTAATTCAAGCAAGAATACTTCAATTATTTATAAAGTCAGTTGTTGAGTTTGTCGTTCAGTTCTGGTAACTCTACCTGGGAGAACGAGTTTGTATTAAACTCAACTTCCTTCCTTCGTTATTGTCCTTGCTGAATTCAACTTCTATTATCAATTTGCAACCTTTTCGCATTAGGAGACACTCTCCTTGTTCATTGATACTTCACAATCGCATTTATCTCCTATGCATATAAGGTTTGTGTGCCAACGCGTCAGGTCAAGTGTGTATGCTCTGATAGACCTGGTTCAACTAGTCAGACATTTGTCAATCTTCAAAACTATGCAGTGACTTGGGTCAACAAATTCTCCCTTTTTGATGATAACAAACTCTGTGCTTCTCCCTGTATACAACTCAAACACTTTGTATGTTTTTTAAGCATTTATCATAGAGAAACCAGGTTCTTAGGTTATAAATATCACTTGAAACATAAAATCACTTGTGTTCTCCCTTTTGGCATCATCAAAAAGTTTGCAAAATGATAAACTCACCAGTGTTGTTAACAATTACTCATGGATATTGAGGCAACTGTAGGTGCAAACTTGATTAATAATCATAAGAAACTAATAAATGTAAGCTATCTAAGAAATTGAGACAAGTCAATAACAAAACAACAAAAATTCATTGATTAGGAGAGAACATCAAACACCATATAAAAAAACAAAAACAGCCATTACCATGAGCAAAACAAAATAAAACAACAAAAACAGAACAACTGGTCTAAGAGGAGTTTTGGTAGCTCTGGACAACTTAAGGATGGGAAGGTGCAGATGAGGTTGTGGTCTTGGTTTGTAGAAGAGAAAGCATCTGATTAAGAACACCCTCGTTCTTTTCATTCTCTTTTGCTAATTCAGCCCTGAGATCATCCCGCTCAGCTTCAACTTCAATCAAACGAGATTTCAAATGGAGGATTTCCATATCCTTGATCTCGCTTTCCTGCACCAGAGTTCTAACTTTGCTATTGACAGGCTGCTTCCTAGATGAACCAGGTTCATCTGCAGGAACATTGACAGTATAATCGCAAGTCAGCAAAGTATCCTTCCCAAAATAGTCCTTGGCAGTAGCCATCTCAGCCCTTTTCACAGGAACATCAAAATGAGCAAGCACAACTGTCAGAATAAATCCATATGGAATTGCATGTGCTTTTGTTCCATTCACAACTCTGTCCAAGAGTTAGATGATGAAAGATGGCCAATTGATCAACTTTCCCCTTTGCAGCTCTCTTTTTCTTTCTCTCAAGAAGAGCCTTCTCAAACAGTTCTTCTTCCTCTCTCACAGCACTACGTGTAGCACACACCTTAGGAACAGGAGCATCAACAACTACAGAAGCTTTCCTCTTCTTAGAAGGAACTGGGTTAGTAGCCTTCTTGGACTTCTGAGTCCTCCTTTTCTTGGTGTTATAGGACTCCCCCAGTTTCCTTAGCATATAAGCCAGTGTCTCGTCCCAAGATGAACCAGGTTCATCTACTCCTTTCTTTAAGTTTTCTAGACCTGCCGCTGCTTCCTCGACTACACTTCCCCCTAACTCTGTGACATCTTCTCCAATATTCTCAGGAATGGGACCAAAAATAGTCAATGTATTACCATCCTCCCCAAATCCCTTTCCCTCAGGAACTTTACCTTTTTCCAATTTTCTTTGCCTACTAGGCACTTCAACATCAATTACAGACCCAACCAGAACAAACCTGTTCTCAGCATTAACAGACTCAGAAATTGCATCAAGATTACCATGTTCAGAATTTGATGAACCAGGTGCTTCATCCTCGTTGGCTGATTTAAAATATTTACTTGATGATTCAGAATTATTTTCCTTTCCAGCCTGCAGAATTGCCTCCAAGAATTTTGCACGTGACCAAGAAGCCACTGATTTTCTGGCAAGAACCTTTACACGATGACCACGAGGGGTTGGGTTAGGGTTAGATGTGGGTTCTGGAATATGAGGATTTTCAGGAATAAAAGGGTTTTCAGGTGATTGAGAACTGTATATAGATGGAGAATTTGAATCTGATTCATAATTCCCTTCATCATAATCACAATTTGGTGATGAAGAAGAAGAAGCATATGGTGGTGAAGACATGATTACTAGTGTTGTTAGGAAGAAAAGAAAAGTGATAAGTGTTTGGGTTTGAAGACTAATGATCTTGGTTCGACGGTTGCTTTATGAAGAGGAGAGTAATGATGACCTTTATATAAGATATGGATATTAATTATACAACGGGTAGAATATTTATTCAAGTGGAAGTCTAATAGTTGTAGGAGTTTCATTGATTAGACGGTTAAGAGTTCCCTACCTCTAGGCTAATTGAGTACTGATGTGACTTCTTGGAACGGGTTCATTAGGGATTAGTACAAAGAATTTGAAATGAACCAAATATAGATAGAATCCTTCTCATGTGTGACTGTAATTAGTTCAATAATTGTATGGAGATGAGCACGTACCTTGTCAGTCAGATGAACCAGCAGAGATGAACCAGGTTTATCGTGTTAAAGTCCTTAATTTGCCTCAATTTACAAAGATAGAGAAACACCATTAGCAACCAGGGAATCATATTAATACATGGCAAGAGAGTATGATAGTAAAGTCATGATGTTGAGCAATGATTAGACTGGTTGATTATCTATGTTAGTGTTTCTAGCCAAAAAAAAAATTCATTTTTTTTCCAAATCTTTTTTTCAATCAGGTGATTTTAATCATCCCTAATTCAAGTCTGTTTCTCTCAAAATTCTCCCTACTCAGTGCTTTAGTAAAGATATCTGCAATTTATTGATCAGTAGCACAAAACTCAATTGAGATCATTCCTTTTTCATAGTTATCCCTCAGGAAATGGTGCCTAACATCTATGTGCTTAGTTCTCTTATGATGAACCGGGTTCTTCATCATACTAATGGCACTACTGTTATAACAGAAAATAGGAATGCATCTCACATCTATACCAAGTCCATGAGTTGTTGCTTGATCCATAGCAACTGAGCACAGCATGAGGCTGCAGCCACATATTCAGCCTCAGCAGTAGATAAGGCTACTGAATTTTGTTTCTTGGTAGCCCAAGATATAAGACATGAGCCCAGAAAGTGAGCCATACANTCCTTTGGATTTGCCTGAAACCTAGCACACAGTCCCACGCTGAACACAATATCAGGTCTGCTGGCAGTGAGATATAATAGAGACCCAATCATCCCTCTGTATAACTTCTGATCAACGGATGAACCAGGTTCATCCACATCCAACTTTGTAGCTGTGGGTATGGGAGTGTCTATTTCCTTTGAGTCTTCCATTTTAAACTTCTTGAGCAATTCTTTCACATGCTTTTGTTGGTGGACCATTGTTCCATTTGAGTTTTGCTTGATTGCAAGCCTAAGAAGAAGTTTAGCTCACCCATCATACTCATATCAAACTCACTCCCCTTAAATATAGCAAATTCCTTGCTCAGTTTTTCAGAAGTCGCCCCAAATATAATATCATCCATGTATATTTGCACAACTAGGAGATCCTTACCCTTTTCCTTTAAGAATAAGGTATTATCAATTTTGCCTCGTTTGTACCCATGTTCTAGCAGGAATTTTGATAATCGTTCGTACCATGCTCTTGGTGCTTGTTTGAGACCATACAGAGCCTTGTCGAGTTTGTATACGTGGTCAGGTGACTTCTTGATTTCAAAACCTGGAGGCTGCTTGACAAATACATCTTCCTTCAGATATCCATTGGGATAGGCACTCTTAACATCCATCTGATGAAGAGTGAATTCCATGTGTGCAGCAAATACTATAAGAAGTCTGATTGCCTCCAGTCTTGCCACAGGGGCAAAGGTCTCATCATAGTCAATTCCCTCTTCTTGACTATACCCTTGAACAACTAGTCTTGCCTTATTCCTTGTAACAATTCCATCCTCATCGGGCTTGTTCCTGAAGACCCACTTGGTGCCAATCATTGATCTGTCAAGTGGCCTAGGTACCAAGTGCCATACTTGACTTCTTTCAAACTTATTCATCTCTTCTTGCATGTCATTTACCCAATCAGCATCCTCNCTGTGTGGTTTGAGTACCAGCTGTTCATTCCTAGACAATTCCATGGTGTATTGTTGCTGTGGAGCAGGATCAGGGCCAGGTTGCATATGTTGAATTCCCCCTATCATGTTGCTTGGGGTAGTTGAACCTGGTCCATCACCTGTTCCACCTTCCATGTTTGCTTTAATGTGATCACTGCTTCTCACCAATCCAAGCTCCTCATCTTCTAGTTCCTGTCTCTCAGCAAGAGTGTTAGTTCATCAAAGACAACATGTACACTTTCTTCTACACACATAGTTCTTTTATTATACACTTTATAAGATTTGCTATGTGATGAATATCCCAAGAATACCTCCTCATCACTTCTGGGGTCAAATTTTCCTAAGGAATCTTTGCCATATTCAAAAAACACTTGCATCCAAAAGCCCTAAAGTGGGATATGTTGGGATTTCTACCTTTAAGTAATTCATAGGGAGTTTTCTCTACCAGAGGTCTGGCCATGCATCTATTAATTATGTAACAAGCAGTGTTTATTGCTTCAGTCCAGAAGCTGTGAGGTAGTTTGCTAGATAGAAGCATGGTTCTTGCTATGTCTTCAAGAGTTCT
>MDKI01277512.1:0-86513 GCA_005239505.1 Nicotiana paniculata | reverse complement strand
ACTTCAAGAAGTGTTAAACCTAACCAACACATACATGAAAGCAAAGAAAAATCAAAATCCAGATTAATCGAAGGAAAAGAAAATAATCAGGAAGGAAAAATAGCATAAAACAATCACACACATGCACGATATATAATTTAAACATAAAAATACATCAGCTAACCAAACAATTCGAAACATTATTTAGGAAAATAAACAATTAATCAAAAATGAAAAACAGTGATTGGCAGAAGAGTATTAATACTAACCTAGGCGATTTGTTTTAGTAGATAAGTGCTTAAAGGGGGACAAAAGAGAGAGATACCAGTCAAAATAACCGCTTGGTCGAATTCTGGTGGCTTCGCCGGAGTTTGGCCGGACTCTGGCAAGGTTTGAGTGAAATCAAAACCACGTGAATCACTTGCTCTTGTGGAGAGAAAGTGACTCACGTAAGTCTGAGCCACTGATTCACTTTCAATCGATATGGGATGAACTCTAGGGTTTCAGTGCTTCCTAGATCTGAAATTACTCACTTTGGGGTGAGTTTTTGGGAAAACTGATAATGGGAGGTGGTTGAGGATGAAGGGAAGGTTGTTTGGTGAAGATTTGGGATCATTTGGTTGAGCTCCGCCGCCGGAGTACGACGGAGGAGTGGTGGGGTGAGCGAGAGGAGTGAGAGAGACGGATGAATGGGGGGTGTTAGACTTGCAAATGAGGGGGGTGGGGAGTGTTTGGAAACTTATTATATTTATTAATCATCAGTTCCCAGCCGTTGGATCTAGATAGATAAACGGCTAGGATTTAATTCTTTTAATTAAACGAGGTCGTTTTGGGGGCTGGGGCTGGACCGGGTGGTTAATTCGGGCTGGGTGGAAGTGGGTCGATTAGCTTGGGCCTGGGCAATTCCAGCCCAGGTCTGTTTTTAACTCCTTTTATACAAATCCAAACTTAATTAATTAAACTAACCTAAATTAAAACTAAAAACGTAATAATTAGCTCTAATCCCAGTCTTTGCTTACTTAATAAATTAATTAATTAAGAGTCACATCACTTAATTTACTCCTAATCAATTAAAGGGCAAATTTCACAATTTTGTTAAAAGAAATAATTAAATCAAGAAATTAGACATTAACCCTATTTTATGTCAAATAATTATATTTATTTAGATAATAATTAAGGTTATGCACCTAATTATGCCACTTTAAATATTTATAAATTTAAAAGGTGAACTATGATTACATAATGCAAAATTAATTCACAAATAGCACTTAAATTCAATAAAAATCATAAATCTAAATAATTATTGAATTTGTGTAGGATTATATGGTAGGAAAAAATCACGTGCTCACACTCCCCAAGTTTTGGGCTGGCCTGAGCGAACCACTATGTAACTCATTCATTCCTTTTGTAACTATTATGGGCCAATATGACCACAACTCGTAATGTATAACTATAAGTGGGCAAACATTGTATAAATGAACCATTGTTCATAAAACATGAATACATATGGGACTTCAAGGCCTCTGACATACTGTACATAATAAACCTGTGTCTACAAAGCCTCTAAGATTATTTAACATCAAATGGGACAAGGTATCGGCCTACCCATAAGTATGTAGCAAAATTATTGACACAATGACTTATAGGCTTGACTGCACTCCGAATGAGGTGGAGTCTTGTCGATCATTCACTGAATGTTGACCTCGTCTACTATGAGAGATCGTCAAACTGATTATCTATACCTGCAGGCATGAATGCAGCGTCCCCAACAAAAAGACATCAGTACGAATAATGTACCGAGCATGTAAGGCAGAACTGAAACATAACAGTAAGTCAACATTAATTAAGGACATAGAAGAAACATGGAGTAAAGGACTCAACCTGTAAGTCTGGATCGCTCTGTAAATCTGAAATATCTATAATGTCATGCATATACGTATAAATGTCATGTAATGCATAGGTCTGTACGTACATAACATCATCAAGCCTCTGAGGGCATCCCATCATATCATCTCAGCCACTGTGGGCAAAGTCATCATCGTGTACTAGCTGATCAGGTGGTGGTGCGTATATAACGCCGTAACCTTTTTCCCATATCGCATATACACATATACATATATATATATATATATATATATATATATATATATATATATATATATATATATATACATATACATATAAATACGCGTATATAACGCCTTATAAATGAATGAAATGCATGAAAATATGTTAATAATCTCAATATTCCTTTCGGATAAACTTTTGTTAACTACGTATTATTCTGATACCCATGAACATAATATATAATAATGTGTCACATGGGGAATTAAGAACACAAAGACCCCTAGTATTTCTATGAATATAATCGTTTATGAAAACTGTGCGTTTGCTCGTTTTTTCTTTATAATTTGGATCATGCCAAAGAGAAAGAAGAGACAACTTTAACATACCCGGACCCCTTAAGCAATTGAGACTTGATCCGCATGAACCAGTGAGATATCATCAAATCCGTCTGCCCTAGACTGTCTTGGATTCAATAACAAGTCTTTCCATATGTCTTTAAATTCAGGTATATGAACCAAGTCTTGCAAAAGCCTAATTAAGTCCCTCCCTATCTTCAAACACTTTCAAGTTACTAAATATCAACCATTACGACAATGTCACGACCCGAATTTCCCATCGTCGGGACCATGATGGCGCCTAATATTGAACCTGCTAGGCAAGCCCACGTTAATGTTTAGTTACCTTATTCATTTATTTTTAACAAACAACAGGTGATGTACAAATCATCGGAAATAAAAGTGCGAAATAAAACAAAGTCTAGCAACTCGTTTATATGCCATTACGAAATTCATAATACTAAACCCAGAATTTGGTGTCACAACTTCACGGACTGTCTATGAATACTGCATATAAAGGTCTGAACAAAATAAATACACATGTCTCAGAATAAAGAAGAACAAAATGGAAATAAGGTAGGAGGGGACGCCAAGGCCTGCGGACGCCTGCAGGACTACCTTGGAATCTCCAAATGGACTGAAGGCAGCCTCCTCACTCTAAGGCCCGTAGGGTCCTGTACCGGGATCTGCACAAAAGTGCAGAGTGTAGCATCAGTACAACCGATCCCATGTACTGAATAAGTGTCGAGCCTAACCTCGGCGAAGTAGTGACGAGGCTAGGACACGACAACCAACCAAACCTGTGCAGTTTAATCATATACGGAGAAAATAATAACAACACGAATTAAGCATCTAAATACAAAGAAAGGGGAACATGCTGAGGGGAGGAAATACCAAATAATGGAAGTAACGAAGTAAAGCAACAAATTTGATATCAATTTAAACAACAGAAGTAACAACACAACAACAAGTGCACGACATCACCCTTCGTGCTTTTACTCTCATCCTCACAATAAATCAATAGAAACGGCACGGCATCACCTTCGTTCTTTTAATATTATAATATGGCACGACATCAACCTTCGTGCTTTTAATATCATAATCTGGCACGACATCACCCTTTGTGCTTTTACCCTCTCTCACAATACCATACACGGCATCACCCTTCGTGCTTTTACACTCTTCCTCACCCAAACAAATCAAGAATCAATATCATCCCGTCAAGGGAAAACATATATAACCAATCTCACCTAGTTACTCAATTTCACGTAGTAATTCTCAACTTGAACCAATACTCCACAATGATCAATACCAAAGAAAACACCACCAATATAGATAATTGTCAAATCAAACTCAAGTAATACTTAATGAAAAATCACATAAATCACAGTATTCGACTCACGACATGCTTGACACCAACGTATAGATACTCGTCACCGCACCTATACGTTGCACATTATACCAACACGTAGAAAATAAGACATAATGCCTATTCCCTCAAGATAAGGTTAGGCCAAACACTTACCTCGAATTCCACGACCAAACTCAAGCCTCAAATACCGCTTTCCCTTTAAAATTCGCCTCCAATTTGATTGTATCTAGACATAATTAGCTTAACAATATCAATAAATGCTAAATAATTCAACCCTAATGCTTAATTATGAGTTTTCTATCATTCTTCCCAAAAAGTCCAAAAATCGACTCCGGGCCCGCTTGGTCAAAACACGAGGTTCAGACCAAAACCCGATCACCCATGCACCCACGAGCCCGAATATGTAATTAGTTTCAGAATTTGACCCCAAATCGAGGTCTAAATTCTCAAAATTTTAAAATCCCTAATTCTCCTAAAACCCCTAATTTGTACCCTTAAAGAACAAGATTTAGTCCTAGAAATCTAATGGGTGTTAATAGAAAATGAAGAAAATGAGTTGAAGAACACGAACCTATGATTTGGTGATGAAATCCCTCTTCAAAAATCGCCCAAGGTCGGATTCTATGGAAAGAGATATGAAATTATGGCCTATTCCCGTTTTTGTTACTGTTCTAAACCCCTGGACAGACCCTCTGCACGATCGCGGGAGGTCTGATGCGTTCGCATAGCACTGACCCTATTGGCCTTCGCGTTCGCGTGCCTTTGGCCGCGTTCGCATAGGGTTTGACCCCGTCCCCCAATCCCTACCTAAAGCAGTGCGTTCGCGAGTGACCAGACGCGTCCGCGTAGAGCAACCCACCCAGGGATCCGAGTTCGCGTCAAGGCCTATGCGTTCGCATGGAGTAACCCAGGCCCCTTCCCCGTTTGCTCTTCACGTTCACGTGGGTTACCACGCGTTCGCATAGCATAAAATCATAGACACCAGATACATCAATCTCACACCAGATTTTCTAAGTCCAAAAACACTCTGACGTCTATCTGAAACTCACCCGAGCTGTCAGGGCTCCAAACCAAACATGTACACAATTTTAAAAACATCCTACGGACTTACTCGTGCGCTCAAATCGCCAAAATAACATCTTAAACAATGAATTTAGCATAAAATCAAAGGAAAATCACAAGAACTTTCAAAATCTCAAATTTCACAATTACGGGTCCGAATCACGTCAAATGACTTCCGTTTCTTACCAAATTTTACAGGCATTACTCAAATACTATATTAAACCTGTACCGGACTCCGGAAAAAAATTACGGGTCCGATACCATCAATTTCAAATATAATTAAAATTTCAAAAACTCTTATAATTTCATTGAAATAATTTCTTTCAAAAATTTATTTCTCGGGCTTAAGACCTCGGAATCCAATTCCGTGCATACGCTCAAGTTTCATATTTTCCTACGGACCCTCCGGGACCGTCAAATCACGGGTACATGTCCATTTACCCAAAATATTGACCGAAGTCAACTTAAACTCAATTTTAAAGTCAAAATTAGCATTTTTCTCAATTTTTCATATTAAAGCTTTCCGGATATATGCTTGGACTGCGCACGCAAAATGAGGTAAAATAAAAAGAGGTTTTCAAGGCCTCGAAACACAGTTTTAAATTATAAAATGAGAGATAACTATTTGGATCATCACATACAATATCTGAGAGGTTCTTCAGTATGCAAATATATGATATGATGAGATGTGGCAGGATAAGAAACTTTTTCACATTGTATACCATTTAGCACCCTTGGAATATATCATGTGTCATGCAAGTTACCAATTTGAAGGTAGATAAAATTGTCCACTGATGGAGTTCTAATAACGATATACGCCCCCACTGTATAAGCATTGTAAAAAAACTTTTCGATGCCCTCAAATATAAATGGAAAACTGGCACTCCTAATTCAATGGCTGCTCTTCTACTTTTATTTGCTCATGTCCATATGCTTTTCAAGCCCCTCTAATGACCTTCCCCTTGTCTTTGGCAATTATCTCTTCAACAACTACCCTTATTCAAAACCAATGGTTCTTCCTCTACTAAACAATCCCAATAAAACTATAGATCCAAAACTATTCATGACAGAAGCACCAACAGCCTACAAAGAATGCTTTTAACTAGAACAAAATGACCCTGGAAAAGGGAAAGGAAGAAAAAGGACAGTAGCACTAATGCCAACCTAACCAAAGAAATTACAAACAATTGAAGTGACATCCATGAGAAAGTGAGCACGACTTTCGGATTTTCTTGAAGTAACAACTTGAAAGAGTCAATTGTCCAAAAGAAAAATGAAACCAAGACTTGTAATAAGTCTTATATGTTATAGTCCTAGTCACCTTAGGTAGCCACCTAGCTCATATGACTACTTAGTCATTTGTATAAATGGTGGCTTACTGCCACGTCTTGGGGGAGGATTTTATAAATTTTTATCCACTTATTAGTTAATTGGGTAATGTTTCATTATTCGGTAATTAATCAATTACCCACATAATTAAGAAATGTCTCAAATTACTTAAAATATTACTCACTTTTAAGACAATTTATATATCATACTACAAATACTTTTCTATCATGGTCATGTGGTACCATATAAAATAAATACATACACTATTATTTTATTAAAATATCCACGTAAAAATATTAATCAAATTAACTACTAAACTATATACATTTAAATACAGTAACATAATCATTGTAAACATACAATTACATCAAACAATATCACTATTAATCAATATAACTATTAATACTATAACTATCCAAATGATAACTATTTTTGTATATAGCTTTAAATATATATCATGTTTGTCATACAAAGAATGCTTTCATATCTATTTTAACATTTTATATCACCATGTGCTATTGTTGCTTCAATTCACATTAAATATTACAATCCTTATTTTAACTATGTTAACATTTTTGTTTATCATTCTAATACTAATTAAATGCATGTCATTTCATTCCAAATGTATTTCATTTATTTTTAATTTGTTAGCTGTTAATGTTATATAAATATTCATTGTAAAAATATATTTATTTTCTCAACTTATAATTTTCGTAATCTCATATAAAGAGTAAAAGTTTTAGTACGCTTAATTCTTAAAATGGTAAAAAGATAACCTCCTTTTCTTATAAAAAGAAAAATACTTGTGTCCATATTAAGAAGTTACTATTTTGAAAAAAAAAATTGTATCCACAAAAGTACTATATTATTATAACTTGAATAGTTGAACAACTCGACTAATGATGTAATACGAGATCTATACTTATACTCTTATGGATATAACTTGCTTGTAATAAACATTTTCAATAAGAAAAGTCAACATAAACGATACCAACTATTTTCTTAATAAATAAACCAAATGAATTTGAAGTCATAGGTCTGTTACTTTATTTTTCTGTAATCATATCATATAGCTTATTTCTTTACAAAAATATTCTATTCAAAATGCCATATCAAATATATATATATATATATATATATAGATAGATGTGATTCGAACACTTAACAGAGCAGAAGTGCCAAGATGTGATCTCACTATCAAAATTGTAAATGATATCTCACATAGGCATCAATATGAGACAAGCAGAGAACCAGGTGATGATGAATTAGGAAAAATGTTGAAAAACTAACTTCTTGAGTTTTCGAACTGGGTATAGAGGTGTATACGGTTGAAATCAGGCTCTACTGCATGACAGAACGGGATTGAAACATGATGGGTTGAAAATCGACCCTTGGTTTCATCAAACCAGGATACGAGGTCAGAATGCCCGTCCTCGAGAACATCGAGTGCATGACCCGAAATCGACCCTGACCCCGAATGAGCTCAAGGGAATGTTGCTAGACCGAATAATGGAAGGCCGAAATATCCATAACCGGTTGGGTATCACGGCGGGAATCTCGACACGTATCAATAAGAAACCGACTAATCAACAAATCATGGGATTTTTACCTTTTATAGAATTTTACCTAAAGTAGGACTCCCCTACTATATAAAGGGAGTTTGATTATTTGTATAAGACATTGTAACAATCATTCAGAAGCAATATACTGTTATTTTCTCTTTAAGTTCTATTTCAACTATGTCTTGACACTGATCGAAGTACATTCTGTTTAAGGGTGGCCCTCCCCCAAGGCTGTGACTGTTCAATTCGTGTGGTTTGAATTTACTTTGTCATACTTTATATGTAATTACAATTTAACTTATTACTTTTTGTCAGTTTAATCCGCGTATCTTTAAAACCACTTATAGATTCAATTGTTATCTGATTTTGAGGGCAAACAGTTTGGCGACCACCGTGGAGTTGAGGATAATAGTGGGGTTTTTATACAAATTTCTATAACACACACAATTTTACACTTGTTCTTTGAAGTGTCTCCGATTTCAGGATAAAAATGTCGAGCTCTCAATCAGCATCTCTACATGTTGACAATGAGTTCGGCCACCATGGAAAAAATGACAACATAGCACCCGGAAACGACGTGCCCCCGGTCGACCTTGACGCAATCCTGGCTACAGATCCAATCGACGTTAGCTCGCATGTGACCATCAACGAAATTTTCCCACCGATCCTGAGGACAACGTCCGTAGGGATGTTCGATCGGCCGCACAAAGCACACACGGTGGTGAAGATGGTGTAATCAACTTGGGGGTGATCCTCGAAATGTTACAGGCTAAACAAGCGGCGATAGCAAACTCTAGAACCAGAACCGCCCGCCAAGTAGGATTGAGCCCGAACCATCCCAGGAAGTTGTTCACGGTTCCTTAACCAGTCTCAGGGAGATCAAATGAGAAGGAGTCGGGGACCAATCTGGTAATCATGAAATGCTCGAGGAACTGACAAAACGGATAGAGTCGGGAGAGAAGAAGATCGAGGCGAACGATAAGAACATGGAAACCTACAATTCCATGGTCGATCAAATCCAGGAGTGCCACCTATATTGAAAGGCCTGGACTCCAAGAAGTTCATACAGAAATCTTTTCCTCCGAACGCGGATCCCAGGCCGATCCCTTAGAAGTTCTGCATGACCGAGATTCCTAAGTACAACGGAATGATGGACCCGAACGAGCATGTTGCTCCTACACATGCTCCGTCAAAGGGAATTACTTGGAGGATGATGAGATAGAATCTGTCTTGTTGAAGAAATTCGGAGAGACCCTGTCAAAGTGAGCTATGATATGGTATCACAACTTATCTCCTAATTCTATTGACTCGTTTGCCATGCTTGCAGATTTTTTCATGAAAGCACATGCCGGGGCTATTAAAGTCGAGATAGGAAGTCAGACCTTTTCAAAGTAATACAGAAGGATAACGAAATGCTCAGAGAGTTCGTGTCTCGATTTCAAGTGGAACAGATGGACTTGCCACCAGTCGCTGATGATTGGGCCGTTCAAGATTTCACCTAAGGACTCAATGTTCCAAGCTCGGTGGCTTCACAACAGTTGAAGCAGAATCTGATAGACTACCCAGTTGTTACTTGGGTCGATGTGCATAACCGATATCAATAAAAAATTAGAGTCGAATATGATCAACTTGGGCTCCTTACGGGTCCGTTTATCCTATCAAACCCATCGACAGAATCAAGAGAGATATCAACCGTGAACCGAGGTCAAACAGATATCGGTACAAGCCGTAGAATGGATATAGAAGAAGCAGTGAGTCCGGGCGAAGTTTTATACAAAATGAAAGGAAAATGATCGAGGTCAGAGCACTCGAGGAATCATGAGCAAAAATGGCTTCGACTTGCCTATCGGGCTTAAAGAAGCACCAATGTTATCGGAATATAACTTTAATGTTGATGCGGCTGCCATTGTATCAGTTATCAGACGCATCAAAGATACCAAATGGCCTCGTCCTTTACAATCCGATCCAGCCCAAAGGGATCCTAACCAGATGTGCAAATATCATGGTACTCATGGCCACAGAACAGAGGATTGCCGGTAGTTGAGAGAGGAAGAAGCCCAGTTGTTCAACAATGGGCACCTTCGAGAATTTCTGAGCGACCGAGCCAAGAATCATTTCAAAAATAGGTATTCTAACAAACAATCCAAACCAGAAGAACCTCAACACATCAATAACATGATCATCGGTGGAGTAGATGTACCTCAAGGGCCGGTGTTAAAGCACACCAAAGTGTCCATCACAAGGGAAAAACAAAATCGAGATTACATACCAAAAGGAACCTTGTCTTTCAATGACGAGGATGCAGAAGGGATAGTGCAGCCGCACAATGATGCACTAGTAATATCTGTACTCATTAACAAATCTCGAGTTAAATGTGTGTTAATTGTCCAAGTAGCTCGGCCAACATCATCTGGTCGAGAGTCGTGGAGCATCTCGGTCTACAAGATCAAGTCGTGTCTATAGTCCGAGTTCTGGAAGGATTCGATGGCATGTGAAACCACTAAGGGGGAGATAACATTACCAGTCGATGCCGTCGGGACCTTCCAGGAGGCCAAGTTTTATGTGAACGAAGGAGACATGAGGTACAAGGACCTGTTCGGGAGGCCATGGATCCACAACATGAGGGCAGTGCCCTCGACGACTATTCACCAAGTGTTAAAATTCCCAACGTCGGGAGGGATTAAGACAATCTACGGAGAAGAACCAGCCGCAAAAGAGATGTTTGCAGTCAAAGAAATGATTCCGATATCAACACTCGCAACGTCAAAGGAACCAAGTTTGGGTGCAAAGCAAGAGGCCAAATAGCAATCACCGATAAAGGCCACGGCCTAACCGGATAGGTAGGGGACTGAAGAAGACGATGATTACGCAGTTCCCCGATCTTTTATAGTCCCTTATGACTCCGACGCTACTAAATCAACGGTCGAAGAACTGGAACAGGTCATATTGATCGAGCATCTACCCGATCAGAAGGAATACCTGGGCACGAGGTTAATTCCCGAGCTTAGGAAAAAACTCATTCAATTTTTTATAGCTAACATAGATTGTTTCTCTTGGTCCCATCTTGGTATGACAGGTATCCCACCAGATAACCACTCACAAGCTAAACCTGAACCCAAAATTACATCCGGTCCAGTAGAAGAGGATGCCCCAGTCCGAGGTCAAACATGCGTTCATCAAGGACGAGGTATATAAACTCCTTAAAATAGGGTCTATTTGAGAGGTTAAATACCCGAATTGCTTAGCAAATGTAGTGGTAGTCCCTAAAAAGGGGAAAAAGTAAGAATGTGTGTAGATTATAAGGATTTGAATAAAGCGTATCCCAAGGTCTCCTTCCCTCTGCCCAGCATCGATCGCATGATCAATGCCATGGACGACCACGAGATGAGATCCTCAGTTTTATCGATGCCTATTCCGGGTATAACAAAATACGGATGGACCCGGATGATTAGGAAAAAACCTCCTTCATCACTAAGTACAACACTTATTGCTATAACGTGATGCCATTCGGATTCCAAAACCTCGGTGCCACTTATCAACGCCTAGTAAACCGGATGTTTGAGGAACAAATAGGAAAATTGATGGAGGATTACATTGACGATATGTTGATTAAGTCTCTGTGGGCAAAGGTCCATTTAAAACATTTGCAGGAGACCTTCAGCATATTGAAGAAGTACAATATGAAGCTGAACCCGAAGAAATGTGCGTTCGGAGTCAGATCAGGTAAATTCCTCGGGTTCATGGTATCCAACCGGGGAATCAAGATCAACCTGACAAGATCAAATCCATCGAATTTATCATGGCCGTCAACACCGTGAAGGCTATGCAAAGATTAACCAGACGCTTAGCCGCCCTGGGGATATTTATCTCGAGGTCCTCAGATAAGAGTCACCGATTCTTTTCGCCACTAAAGAAGAAGAACAACTTTTCGTGGACCCCGGAGTGTCAATGGGCCTTGGAGGAGCTCAAACAGTATCTATCGAGCCCACCGCTGCTTCACACACCGAAGGCAGACGAACAACTGTACCTGTACTTGGCAGTATCGAAGATAGCGGTAAGTGGAGTCTTGGTCTGGAAAGAACAAGGTACGCAGTTTCCAATTTACTATGTTAACATGACTTTAGGTGAGGCGAAAACTAGGTACCCTCACCTAGACAAATTGGTGCTCACTTTGCTAAGCGCCTCTAGGAAACTGAAATCGTATTTTTAGTTCCATTCCATATGTGTTGTGACAAATTACCCGTTGAAAAATATTATGCATAAACCCGAAATATCGGGAAGATTGACCAAACGGGCCGTGGAATCAGTGGGTACGATATTGAATATCCACCCCCGACAACCATCAAATCTCAAATTTTTGTAGATTCCATGGCCGACTTTACGCCGGCCCTAATACCCGAGGTGGAACGAGAGTTGTTGGTAAACTCGAGGATGTCCTGGGGAATTTGGACCATCTTTATGAATGGCGCCTCAAATGCAAAAGGGTACGGACTTGTCATCCTGTTGAAGCCACCAACAGGAATTGTAGTTAGACAATCTATTAGGAATGTAAAATTGACTAACAACGAGGCCGAGTATGAGGCCATGATTGTAGGTCTCGAACTAGCCAAAAGCTTGGGGGGAGGTGATCGAAGCTAAGTGCTACTCTCTTCCCATGGTAAACCAAGTTAATGGAACATTCGAGGTCAGATGAGAACGAATGCAAAAGGTACCTGGATAAGTTGCAGGTAGAACTACATCGGTTCAAGGAGTGGACCTTACAACATGTGACCCGAGATCAAAACAGTGAGGCCGATGCCCTTGCTAACTTAGGGTCATCGGTCGAAGATGATGAGCTTAACTCGGGGCAGTCGTACAACTCATGAGATCGGTGGTGGAAGAAGGTCATGCCGAGATGAACTCTACAAGCCTGACTTGGGATTGGAGAAACAAATATGTAGAATATATGAAGACTAGAAAACTACCCTCATATCCAAAAGAATCAAGGGCCCTACTTATAAATGTAGCCAGGTTTAGCTTGTCCGAAGGCAGAACCCTGTTCAAAAGAACGTTTGATGGCCCACTAGAGATATGTCTAGGACTAGGAGATACCGAGTACGTTCTAAGGGAAATTCACGAGGTCACCTGTGAAAATCATTCGGGCACCAAATCATTGGTTCGAAAGGTGATCAGAGCCGGCTATTACCGAATCAACATGGAAAAGGACGCGAAGGAGTTCGTACGAAAATGTGATGGATGCCAAAGACATGCTCCGATGATTCACCAACCCGGGGAGCTATTTCACTTGGTTTTGTTTTCCATGGCCGTTCATGAAGTAGGGATTGGACATCATCGGCCCTCTTCTATGGGCACCCGGTAAGGCTTAATTTATTTTGTTTATGACAGACTATTTTTCTAAGTGGGTGGAAGCCCAGACATACGAGAAGGTCAGGGAGAAGGAAGTGATCAATTTCATTTGGGACAACATCATATGCCGGTTTGGAATGCCGGTCGAGATCGTGTGCGACAATGGAAAATAATTCTTGTCTTGAAGACCACAAGATCAAAAGGATCCTATCAACACCCTATCACCCTAGTGGACAGGCAGAATCAACCAACAAAACCATATTCCAAAACCTTAAAAAGAGTTCAACAGACCCTAAAGGAAAATGGAAGGAAATTCTACCCGAAGTCCTATGTGTATACTGTATGCCCTCGAAGTCCAGTACCGGGGCCACCCCATTCTCATTAGTTTACGGTGCCGAAGCCCTAATATCGCTCGAAGTCGGAGAACCAAGTATTAGATTCTGATATGCAACAAAGGAATCAAATGACCAGGCTATGAGCACGATCCTGAAGCTATTGGATGAAAGGCGTGAAGCCACCCTCATTCGGTTAGCTGCCCAAAAGAAATAGGTCGAAAGATATTACAACCGAAGGGCCAACCTTCGATACTTCAATGTCAGGGACTTAGTATTAAGGAAGGTCACACTGAACACTCAAAACCTGAACGAAGGGAAGTTGGATCCGAAATGGGAGGGACCATATAATATTATCAAAATCATCGGAAAGGGGTCCTACAAACTCGGAATAATGAATGATGAACAACTACCGAGCAATTGGAATATAACTCACTTGAAACGATATTACTGCTTACGTACGACCCCATTCGTTTTCTTTTACTTAAAGTTTGGACTAATGCTTGCAGGTAACTGACAAGGAGAAGTATAAAAATGTTTAGGCCTGAAAGCACGCGTTGCACTCTTTTTCCCTTGAACCGATTTTGTCCCAAATGGGTTTTCTGGCAAGGTTTTTAATGAGACAACAGTAGATCGAGCTAAATTAGAATCGAAGATCGGTCATGAATTAGTGTCGAAGATCACATTAACAGTATCCGAGGCTTATCTATGATCAACTTCGAATACTGGGGTACATTACCCTTGGATATCGACTTTGGCAAGGGAAGAAACTTCGTGACCGAAGGGTCTCAATCAATAAGATTTGTTGTAAGGGACAAACAGTCAAATGAACTGTGCCCACATAGATTACTCGAGCCCTGGAACAAAGCCTGTACACATGTGTAATTATGACACAAAAGAATAAAAGAACTCTATTCCTTGCGGATGAATATCATGTCTTTTTAAATTTTTCTTGCATTTCATAACGAATTTCCTACTTTCGATCCCCTAGATGTATGAAGTCCTAGGTCCACCTTAGTCTGATCGCTCCTACCAGGGGACTGCTGTCTGAAACCAAACTCGGACGGTCTGAGCTATCAAAGCTCAGGGGCATTATATCTATAAGGAAACGCTTGAATTTTAAAGGCTACGACGACCCCCACTCGGGGAATATCATCTTAGGCAAGCCCGGATAACTCGGGATAGCGATATTAACACGGGGCAATGCACGAACTAAAAATTCTACGACCATACTAACACGGCTCGGAGACATCCGAGACCTGTAGCAAAAACAACAAGACATTAAAATTTCCTAACCAGTTCTAAAGGCTACCCTCGGCACACTATGACCTAAAAAAGTCTGAGTACTTCAGGGAAAAAAATTCCAGTCACACCAAACCCCCGCGATGCCTTAAAACGAAATAAATTTGAAGGCAAGGTTTGTTCAAACCTCCAAACATAAACTAACTATTTCATGCTAAGGCATTTAGATCTTTGCAAATATAAATAAATAAATAAAAGAGAAAATTCCAAAAGCTGTTGAAGGGAAAAAATCCTTATATACGTAATCAAAAATTCTTTTTACAAGGTCCAAACAAGACCGCTGAAAATTTTTACAAAGGCCAAACGGCCTCAACAAAAGGATAATACAAAAAACAAAACATCTAAAAAAGGCCTGAGTGGCCTAGTCTTTGCTAGGGGCAGCATCATCACCTTCGGGGTCTCCGCCACCATCGGACTCGCCCAAATCTTTGGACTCCTCGTCATCTTCGGGATAGGAAAAGTTTTTGGCCTTGACTTTAATCTCTCTGGCACTCTCTATCTCAGCCGATAAGTAGAAACCCTGAGCATGAATTTCCTCAAGGGCCTCCTTTCGAGATCGCCACCTCCCGTGCTCAATGATATCTTTTTCTCGAACCTGAGCCGCTTCGGCATAGGCCTTATAAATGTTCACCATCTCTTCGGCATCAACTTTAATTACTTTGACCACTGACTTGACAATTTCAAGCTCCTTGGCCAGATTTTCTCGATCTGAGACGGCCGAATTCAGTTGGGACTGGAGCTCCTCGATCTTCTTGGCTTGCACCAAGGACTTCTCCTTTACAGCTCGAAGATGAACCTCAGCTGAAGCCAGTTGTGCTCGGGAGGTCTCCTTTACTGAGGTCAAGCGGTCCATGTTCTTTCTCAATTCTTGGGCCTCGGGCTTACTGCATCCACCTCTGCCCGAAACTGTCCGATATGGTCAAGCTTCTGTTGGACCAATGGGTTCGAGCCATTAGCCACCGTATTTGACTCATCGTCACTAACCTAAATTACTCTTCTAACCTGCTCGACCAGGATGACATGCTCCTTCCGAGCCTCCTCCATCTCAGCTTGAAGTTTCTTGACCTTCCCCTCACGTTGCTCACTGAGAAGTTTGTAAGCATCCCTCTTCTCAATGAGCTCTCGGGTCTCGGCCTCAGGTTAGTTTAACTCTTCTCAATATCAGAGAAAAGTCTCGTGATGAAGCACCGAGGCCTACAAACACAAACGAAAAGGTTAAAATTATTTATGACTTGATCTAAGTACATAATAAAAAAAAGTCGTCAAGAGGCATTTAAAGTTACTCGATTTAACGCCTATTGGGCTTCGATGAATAGGAATGGCTCTTCCACCTCGTTCATCTTAGATTGATCCTCTTCGGTCACCATGAACCAAAGACAACTGGTAACCCCCGCGGGTGTAGAGAGGACTCGGGCGTCCTCCGAGGTAGACATGATAATCGGCTGCTTCCACTCTGGGTTCGAACTCGGGGCTGGGAACCGGTTAGCTAGTTTCGGGCTTGATTAAGGCCTGCTGGTTCCCGAAGACGTACTCTTCCTTGGCACCGGTAAGTCACCCAACCCCGTGACATCGCCCATGATGGTAGAGTCCAAACCGTAAAAAAATGTTGTGAAAGGGGTATGCCACCACTTGGGGCCCCTCATTAGAGCGTCCTCCCTGCATCTAGGCCTCGTGGATTATGGAGTCAGTAAATGAAGGTGACTCGGAGAGATCTATCACTCCAAGTTCATCCTTTGGGGAATTATCCTCTGCCCAAGAAGCACCGACCACGGTCTCCTTGTCGCCCTCCCTAATATGGGGCAAAACGGCCTCACCCCTCTCTAGTTTGGAGGCCTCGGCCACTGCCTCCTCATTATCCCTTCTGGTTTGAGGTAGTTCGGTGTCGCCTCGCACGTTGGACACCATTTCGAAGCTTCTTCTTCTTCTTCTTTGGAATCATCCCTCAGCCGATGGAATGAGTCCGATTGGAGCTCTCGAGCGCTGGTGCTTTCCTTATAACTGCGCACCAGCCTCCTTTTCGTTTTTTTCTTCTTTGAGTTCGGAGAACTCAGAGCTCTTATTCTTTTATTCTTCTCACACTACCTCGGAGTGGGGGACTCGACGGGGCAATCCTCGTCACCAGATGGAGGCCTCACAGTGACATCCTTGGAAAGACCTGCAAAGAAATGAATAAGAGCTTAAAAACACGGAGGAAACCCAAGTCTTTTCCACTAAATAAAGGAATCTCACCGTGAGAATGGGCCTCCCTCCGACCCTTCGAAAGTTTGTGCCATGCGCACTCAGAATATGATTTCTGTGAGACAATGCCCTCAACCCACTCCTTGAGTCGAGGAATTGCATCCGGGAACAGAGCAAGAGGTGCATTACAAACATCGATAAGAACGGAGAAAAGGAGAGTAAAAATAAAATTCTGGAAAAAATGAAACTTTACTTGTGTTTTGTGTTCCACTCCTTAGGAAATGACATGTATACAGTCCCCCCAGAAGAATCGGGGACTGTATAGGCGCATCAAATGGTCAACGGTGAATGGGCATCCATCAATCTTTCTCACAAAGAATCGGAGAATAATGACTATTCACCAGAACGAGGGGTGGATCTGACCAAGGCACACCTCGTACGTTTTACATAATTAGATGATTACCGGGTCCAACAAGCCCAACATTAAGGGGTAATTGTAAACACTTAAGTATCCCTTAACGTGGGTAGTGATATCTTCTTCGCGCCCGGGAACCACCACGTCTTTTTCAACCTAGTTGCAGTCCTTTTTGACTGTAGGGATGATCTCTTCGGTGATCGAGAAAATAAACCTCGAGACTTTCACACCCCAACCCGGAACGGGTGAAGGTTTTTCAACCTTGAAGTCGGCGATCACCAAGCACTCGCCAGGAATAAACATGCAAGAAGAGGTTTTGCCGCTGTTTCCTTGCCGGCCAACCATGATGAAGAAGTATTCTCTTTTTGGGGAACTGCCTTTGAAGTCATCGCCATTTTCTTTTAAATAAAGGGTAAAAGATGAAGGAGAGCAAGTTAAAAGGGTACGCTTAATGGTTTGGAATGAAGACAAGCGAGAGTTCTTACAACGATCTCATGAAATCTGGGTATAAGTGATAGAAAATGCAAAGATTTTTAAGAAGAAGAGTAGAGAAGGTTTCAATGTAAAGTTTGAATGAATGGAGAAGGGGGTATTTATAATTTTCAAATGACGTTTCAAAACTAGGAGTGACCGACCATCAATTGACAAGAATTTAAAGCCATTAAGACGTGATTGTCGAGACATTTCATTCATTTTGTCATTTATGACGCGGAGTATCGAGGCGAGAATCCGGAGCTCATATCGTTCTCGTCGTTTACTCTTTGAAAAATGAGGGGACTATCTGTATACAGAATTGACCCTGCATGACAGATCAGGATTGAAACATGATGGATTGAAGATATCGAACAAGGATACGAGGTTAGAATGCCCGTCCTCGAGAACATCGAGTCCATGACCCCAGAATTGACCCTGTCCCTGAATGAGCTCGAGGGAACGTTCCAGACGGCAGTAATCTATGCACGTACCGATAAGAAACTGACTAATTAGCAAATCATGGGATTTTTACCTTTTATAGAATTGTACCTAAAGTAAGACTCCGCTGCTATATAAAGGGGGTTTGATTATTTGTAAAAGACATTCATTCAGAAGCAATATACTATTATTTTCTCTTTAAGTTCTATTTCAACTGTGTCTTGACATTGATCGAAGCACATTCTGTTCAAGGGTGGCCCTCCCCCAAGGTTGTGACTGTTCAATTCATGTGGTTTGAATTTACTTTGTCATACTTTATATCTAATTGCAAGTTAACTTATCGCTTTGTGTCAATTTAATCCACATATCCTTAAAACCACTTAAAAATTCAATTGTTATCCGATTTTGAAGGTAAACAAGGGGAAAAATTGGAAGAAGGTACAATAAAAAAGAAAAATAATGGGCGTATATCTTGTTTATTTTGTTTTATTTTATTTTTCAGAAAATGGACGATGGGAAAAGTGATGGGTTGGAGGAGCAATGATGGTCAATTGAATTGGGTAAGGCCGAAGTGCACAAATAATCAATTTTGGGACTGTTGTTAAGTTATAGCCGGAGTTTGCAAACTTTTTCAGAACAACTTCAGATACACTAGATTGAAGTTGCAAAAATCTATGTCAAAAGTTGCAAATTTTATCTAAGGTTAGTAGGTCACATACATGACAAATCTTCAGCCACATATGACTGAAGTTCAGGCATTTTTGCATGCACATCAACCACATATGGTTGAAGTTTCATGCATTTTTACATATAATTCAATCACAAGTGGCTAAAGTTTAGTTTTTTTATGCACTTAAACCATATCATTTTTGCATGCACTTCAATCACAAATGACTACAATTCAACCAATTTTTACATGCACTTCAATCATGTGTGGTTGAAGTATAAACACATATGCCTGATGTTAATCCTAAGTAATCTATTTTAAAGAGCACATCTTAGTCATTCTCCTGAAGTGACATAAATTGCCTGTGTAAGGACCAAGAGAAGGTTAATTGCCCAAATGCGGAGACACGAGCATGAAACTAAAGTGAAATCAATTAATTGTGTAACACATGACTGGAGTTCATCAAATTTTCACATGCACTTCAGTCATGTGTTGCTGAAGTTTAGGAATTTATGCCTGAGGTTCAGGTGCAAAATATTTTGCACAGAAAAAATAAATGTTCTTTAAATTTCAACAATTCAACACATGATTCAATGTTCAAAATAACTCTATAGACAATAAATTGCGTCAAGATAAAAAACCAAGACCAAAAAATATTACAACAACGTAGTATTTTGTTTCAAATAATATGAGTGTACCCTCTCTATGAATCTTTCTAATTCTTCTTTCCAATTATAAATAAATTTCAAGAGCCCTTAAGTTTGATATTTAATCTATATTTGTTGCCACAAACGATGATCTTGAATTCAATTAGCATGAACTTTGATTTGAACTCGTACACCTTGAATTTTGATTTGTTCTTTGTTCTTGAGCTTGAACTTGATTTCTTGAACTTTAACTTGATTGCTTGAAGCTTGAAACTTGTAGAGAAATCTGTGGTGTTTGATCCACGAGCTCTCTCTTATTTTTTGTTATAATTTCTGGTGTCTTTTCTGGGTTATGAAGACCCTTATTTATAGTTGGGGAGGGGGGGAGAGTTATGATAAGAACAAACTCTTTCTGACCAATCAAATTGAAGTGTGACAAGACCGCATTTGATTGGCCAGAACATGTCACTGACACACATGGCGCGGTTTCATTGGCCTTTTAATTTGCCTTGTCATTATGACACATGGCATGATCCTATTGGGCCTCTAGGAAGATAACATATTGGGCCTAATGAAGTGATTAAATGGGCTAACCCAATGGATTTGGGATTGTTTATTCAACCCATATTGGACTAACATAACTAATGTAATTATATTAGCCCATAATATTTATTTCAACTAATATAGTCCTAATTATTTTACTGAATTTAAATTTAATAAATTTTGCATGCCTACAAATGCCTCGTACTTCATGATTTACTTGAGGTGTAAACTTAATAAATCTCAAGGCGGGGCTTGATGAACCGATAAATGATCGTCAGATCAACTTACCTCAAACAACTATTTTGTGGTTCATTTGTATTGCATAAATTATGCATGCTGCTTAAAATAATTTGACTATGAGACTTAAAAGTCAGTCTATTCCTTAGAAAGGAATAAATCTAAGACACGTTGATTAGGCACATATTGGTACCTGAATCAAATGTTACTTGGAAATTCCATTTTTTTCATAATTTAGTGTATACGGTAAAAATCGAGGATACCCGATTTTACGGGCTCGAGGGTATGCCTCGAGAGTTAGCCAATATCGAAAAAAGTTCGGACTCAAAGGACATGAAGACTGAGGGATCGAGGTTAGGCTAAATCGATACCGCAGTAACAGAATCACGAGATATCCGCAATCAACCACCAATCTTGGCGAGAATCTCGGAACTGGCAGAATCATTAACGGTTATTGATATCAATCATGTATTTTACTTCCGAAATTAGAGTCATACATTATTTAGGATTCCTCCACTGTATAAAGAGGAACCCTGTTCACTTGTACTGATGATTATCATCATACACGAGTCATCACTTACGCTACTACTGAGAAATACAAACACTTTGCTCTTTTACTTAATCTTAATTATTTAATTTTCTTACTATCTATTCTGTTCATTTTGTTCGTGTTACTCTTCTTGTTCTTACTGTTCTTGGCACTTGATCTCGAGCCTAATCCAGATTGGGTCGATAACTTGCAATTACACCGGTTTGATCCATTTTAATCGTTTAATTCCTTTATTTATTTAGCTATTTATCAATTGACATTGAATTAGATCACATATCCTTATAACCACATCACAAGTTTAATTGTTACTCGTATTTCGAGGTAAACAGTTTGGCGCCCACCGTGGGGCTAAGGGTAATAGTGATTGTTCAGTGCTATTTCTGACTTAACACACTATTTTATGCTTGTTTCTTGTCAGGAATTTAACAAGAATTTTGTTTTCAGGATAAATCATGTCAAACTCACAAAACACAGCTACTCATGGTGACAACGGTCTCAGACTCCACGGAGAGAATGAGAATATTGTAGCTCCACGAATCGAGGTGCCACAATCTAACCTCGGAGGAGCACCACCCAACAACCAAGCCGATGTCGATTCGCATATTTCTCTGAATGCGGACTTAGGTGGGGCCCTCGATGGAACCGTACGCAGAGAGGGTCGAACTGACGGTCGAGGTACTCAGGGAAGAGGAGATGAAGGTGTCAGTATCCAAGTGTCACGACCCGATTCACCTTTCGAAGTTGTCGTGATGGAACCTAATCTCTATGACTAGGTAAGACTACTATAAGGGGGAAACTAAAATAAAACACAAGAAATAACAGGGGATAAGGGCAATGATATAAATAACATATTGGCCGCTCGGCTCATACCAAATATAACTCCCCAAGACCCGGAATGTCACAGACAGTCACAAGCTTCTAACACTACTGTAGCTCTAACAAAAACTGGAAAGTACATAAGAGAATCTTTACAAGCTAGAATGGAAGGGGACTCGGAGGATTCTGCGGACGCGGCAGAAATACCTTGCGGTTTCCTGGAATCAACAACAACGACTAACCACGAGGCTGATAGCTCGTACCTGGATCTGCACACGAAAAACATGTGCAGTAAAGGGGATGGGTACACCACATTTGGTACCCAGTAAGTGCCAAGCCTAACCCCAGTGAAGTAGTGACGAGGTCAGGTGAAGGCTCTACTGTATTTCTATATAAATCAATTTAAACAGTACAAAGATAGGTAATGTATACAGTAAACAGTTAAGAAAACCAATATAAGTTCTACAGTAAAAAGAGTCCTCGGCTCGACACAATATATATCACAAGGTGGAATCTCCCAGTATACCGTCCCGTAGTTCCAAATGATTATGCAGTACAAGGGGATCTCTCGGAATACGTCCATAGTCCAAAAATAAATATGCAATATAGGGGGATCTACCGGAATACGTCCGTAGTCCCAAACTAAATATGCAGTACAGGGGGATCTCCCGGAATACGTCTGTAGTCCCAAAGTAAATATGCTATGCAGGATGAATGACAAGCATAACATAGAGTTTACACAGTTTATACTAATCAAAAATAAGGAAAATAAGGTCTTAACTAAGCATGGCACACAGAAAATCAAGTAGGCAATTAAGCACGTAAGCATGCTTTCCTAATCTAAACTAAACAATCTATCATATGAGATCAAGTTCATAAAAGAGAAACAAAAAAATATATGTTTTAGTAAGGGAAAAATGAGAATTTTGAAATAACGGCCCGTGTACATACTCGTCACCTCACGTACACGGAGCCCACACAACATTTAGCATCAATATCCTAAGGGGGAAGAGCCCAACACAAGGTTAGGAAAGCCACTTACCTCGACTGCTCAATTCAACCCGGAATCACGTTCTTGCCACGGGTACCGGGATCTGAATGGACCGAATATATTGAAGTAAGTTTCATAATGTGAATATCACTACAAGAAACAAGTTTAATAAACAAATTTGAAGCTAAAGCGCGAAATTAGGGAAATCGCCGAAAAAGTCCCACGGTCCCACGTCTCGGAATCGGGTAAAAGTTACAAATTCTGGACACCCGTTCACTCACGAGTCTAACCATAAGAAAATTACTCGAATCGGATACCAAAATCTCGACTAAAACTCAAAAAATCGGTCTAATAACTTTATCCAAATTTTCCCCAATTTTCACCCCAATTTCGAAATTAAAGGATGAATTTAAGCATAGATTCGTGGAAATTAGTCAAAACCAAGTAGGAATTACTTACCCCATTTTCCCAGGTGAAAATCCCTCCAAGAATTGCCTAATCTCGAGCTTTCACTTTCGGAATCTCATTCCGAGCCCGATATCAAAATTTCACATGTCGGCCAAAATCGCCGAAATTCTAACTTTCGCCAATTCAAGCCTAACTCTACCACAGACCTCGAAACCACATTTCGGACGCTCTCCTAACCCCGAAATCACTCAACGGAGCTAACGGAGTCAACAGAATTCCATTCCGGACTCGTCTTCACATAGTTCCAACCACAGTCTGATTTCCAAGGCTTAAACTCAAAATTAGAGACTAAGTGTCCCAAAACTCTCCGAATTTCATAGCTAATCACTCCGGTAAGTCCTAAAAGCAGAAATAAGCGTTGGGAAAGCAATTATTAGGTGATCGGGGCTCTAACTCTCAAAACGACCGACCGGGTCGTTACACCAAGTTATATTTGAAATGCTGCAAGCCCAACAGAATACCATTTCTCAGTTGCAAAATCAGCACATGGCACTGAATAGGGTCGAACAAGAGGCTATTCATCGTGTCGAGCCAGTGCCTGAAAGATCGGTGACAATACTTCGACAACTGACCCTGCTATAATGAGAATGCTTGAGGAGCTTACTAAGAGAATAGATTCAGGAGAAAAGAAAATTGAGGCTAACGACAAGAAGGTGGAAACCTATAATTCTCGAGTCGATCAGATTTTTGGGGTACCACCGATCTTAAAAGGAATGGACTCCAAAAAGTTTTTGAAAATACCATTCCCTCCAAGTGCGGCTCCGAAGCCCATACCAAAGAAGTTCAGGATGCCCGATATACCTAAATACAACGGGACCTCACACCCCAATGAGCACGTTACCTCTTATACATATGCCATATAAGGAAATGATTTGGAAGACGATGAAATCAAGTCAGTATTGCTAAATAAATACGGAGAGACCCTGTCAAAGGGAGCTATGATTTGGTACCACAAATTGCCATCAAACTCCATTGATTCGTTCTCCATGTTGGAAGATTCATTTGTAAAGGCACACGCTGGCTCTATAAAGGTCGCAACAAGAAAATCAGACTTCTTCAAGGTGAAGCATAGGGATAACGAGATGCTAAGAGAGTTTGTATCCTGATTCCAAATGGAACGTATGGAGTTATCACCGGTTACCGAAGATTGGGCTGTTCAAGCTTTCACCCAGGGATTAAACAAACAGAGCTTGATTGCATTGCGCCAGTTGAAGCAGAACTTAATAGAGTACCGACTGTGACCTGTGCAGATGTTCACAACCGATATCAGTTGAATATTAGGGTCGAGGACGACCAACTGGGAGCCCCCTCAGGCTCAGTGCATCCTAACCGATCGACAGGTAAGAACCAAAGAGATGTTGATAGAGAATCGAGGTCGAATAAAGATCGGTATCAGCCATATGCTTCAAATAGAAGGAATAACCATCCGGGACATAATTTCGCCTGGAACGATCAGAGGGGTGACTGAGGACAGAATTCTCTGGGACTCATGAGCAAAACTGGATTCGACAAATATGCAGATCCCATAGAAGCACCCCGATATCGAAGTACAATTTCAGTGTCGATGCCTCGGGTATCGTATCGGCCATAGGGAGGATCAAAGACACTAGGTGGCCCAGACCTATACAAACTGATCCCTCTCAAAGGAATCCAAACCTAATGTGTAAATACCATGACACTCATGGCCATAGGACCGAAGACTGCAGACAGTTGAGAGAGGAAGTAGCTCGATTGTTCAACGAGGGTCACCTTCGATAATTCCTCAGTGATAGAGCCAAAAATCACTTTAGGGAAAGAGACGCCAACAGAAAAAACGAACAAGAAGAACCTCAGCATGTTATCCACATGATCGTCAGCGGGATCGACATCCCACAAGGACCTATATTCAAACGCACCAAAGTATCGATCACGAGGGAGAAACGGACTTGAGACTATATGCCCGAAGGCACTCTCTCGTTCAACGACAAAGAAGCAGAAGACATCTCACAACCGCACAATGACGCCATGGTAATTTCTATTTTGCTAAATAAAATTCAAGTTAAATATGTTCTCGTGGATCCACGTAGCTCAACAAACATAATCAGATCGAGGGTCGTAGAGTAGCTCGGCCTGCTAGACCAGATTGTACCTACATAACGAGTCCTAAATGGCTTCATCATGGCCAGCTAAACAACAAAAGGGGAGATAATCCTACCAGTAAATGTGGACGGGACCATCCAGAACACAAAATTTCATGTCATCGAAGGCGACATGAGATACAATGCACTACTTGGAAGGCCGTGGATCCATAACATGAGGGCAATACCATCGACCCTTCACCAAATGATGAAGTTCCCAACATTGGATGGTATGAAAACAGTTTATGGGGAACAACATGCTGCAAAGGAAATGTCTGTAGTCGACGAGGTGATGCCGATATTAGCACCGTCGACCTCAGAAAAGTCGAGCATCAAAGATAATCAAGAGACCAAATAGCAATCACCATCCCTAGCCTCGACCGTATAATATAAACAGGTAATCGAAGAAGAAGAAGAGGATTTTCTCACTCCTCGAACTTTTGTCGTTCCCGAAGAGTCGAATGCAACCAAATCAACGGTAGAGGAACTGGAATAGGTGATATTTATCGAGTATCTACCCGAACGTAAGGTATACCTGGGAACGGGATTGACCCCTGAACTCGTGAAAAAAACTCATTCAATTTCTTATTGATAACATTGATTTCTTTGCATGGTCCCATTTAGACATGACAGGAATTCCACCCGAGATAATAACTCATCGGCTGAGCCTGGATCCCAAGTTCAGACCGATAAAGCAAAAGAGAAGGCCTCAGTCCGAGGTGAAGCACGCCTTCCTAAAGGAGGAGGTAACCAAACTTCTTAAAATAGGGTCCATTCGGGAAGTAAAATATCCTGAGTGGTTAGCCAACGGAGTCGTAGTCCCCAAAAAGGGGAACAAACTTAGAATGTGTGTAGATTATAAGGAATTGAATAAAGCATATCCGAAAGATTCTTTTTCTTTGCCTAACATCGATCGAATTATCGATTCCACGGCCGTCCACGAGATACTTACTTTTCTTGACACCTATTCTGGGTACAACCAAATCCAGATGGACCTAGAAGACCAGGAAAAAACTTCTTTTATCACTAAGTATGGAACTTACTGCTATAATGTAATGCCCTTCAGGCTAAAAAATGCGGGGGCTACATATCAACGTCTAGTTAACAAGATGTTCAAAGAACAGATAGGAAAATCAATGGAAGTTTACATTGACAATATGTAAGTCCCTGCACGCAGAGGACCGTTTGACTCATTTGTAGGAGACTTTCAAAATCTTGAGGAAATACAACATGAAGCTTAACCCCGAAAAGTATACTTTTGGGGTCGGCTCGGGAAAATTCCTCGGCTTCATGGTGTCAAATCGGGGAATCGAGATCAATCCTGAAAAGATTAAGGCCATCGAGGACATCACTGTCGTGGACAACGTGAAAGTCGTTCAGAGACTAACCGAACGGATAGCTGCCTTAGGCCAGTTCATTTCGAGGTCATCAGATCGGAGCCACCAATTCTTTTCCTTACTCAAAAAGAAAAATGATTTTACATGGACCTTAGAATTTCAGCAAGCGTTGGAGGAATTGAAACAATACCTATCGAGCCCACCTTTGCTTCACACCCCAAAGGCAGATGAGAAGCTATACATATACTTGGAGGTGTCCGAGATATCGGTAAGTGGAGTATTAGTTCGAGAAGAACAAGGTACGCATTTTCCAATTTATTACGTGAGTGGAACCTTAGGGGATGCTGAAACTAGGTATCCACGCTTAGAAAAATTGGCACTCGCATTGATAAGTGCATCTAGAAAAATAAAGCCGTATTTTCAGTGTCATCCCATATGTGTTATCACCACCGATCCCCTTCGACATATACTGCACAAGCCCGAGTTATCGGGCCGATTGACCAAATAGGCCGTCGAACTTGGTGGGTACAATATTGAATATCAACTCCGAACGACCATCAAATCTCAAATATTAGCAGACTTTGTGGATAACTTTTCGCCAACCCTCTGTATACAGTCAAAACCAGGGATGATCGATTTTGGGGCTTCTGCAGCATTCCGAGCCCGGCCACGATTGCATCAGAGCAAGATCTTAAGATCAACCCCAAGGTGCATTCCTCGAGGAAGTATATCGAGGATCGATATACCTCGAGACAGAATAAAGATCGAAGACCGTCATGGAAAGGCGGGAAGCTCCCAAGAGCACGTGGTTAAAGCTGACAACGCCTGCAAAACAGTACAAGTCTGTATCGGACCCTTATACAACTGTACCCGTAGTATTTCTTTGTAATAATTACACATGTACTATGTTGGGATTCCCCCTCCTATATAAAGGGGATCCCTATCATTTTTAGGGAAGATGAATATTGAATACAACAAGAACATTCTTTGCCTTCTTAACATACTCAACATTTGTTCTACGGATTTATTGCTTTTCATTTATCGTGTTCATTAATTGTTCTTAATTTATTGATGATCATTGATCATAAAGGTCTATCCTCGAGGCCCTCCATACTGTTATTCCTCCATCGATCGTCCTCTGTTAGGCGTTATAGTTTGACCTCGTGGCCTTGCTTCGGCCAGCTCGAGACCCTGTTTCATAACAACGTGGTTTGCTTATCACCACTTTTATTTACTCTTACCTTGTTCTCCTAGATCACACTTAGCATCTATTGCCTAAGAACTAGTATAAAAACAAATCACATATTTTTAGAACCACACAATCAAATATAATTGTCATTACCATTTTCAAGGTAAACAGTTTGGCGCCCACCGTGGGGCTAAAAATAATAGTGATTGCTTTAGTGATGGTTTTCTAAAAACACAAGTTATTCTTCACACTTTTTCTTGTCCAAGAATCTTTGACTTCAGGTCAAAAATGTTTAACTCAGTGAATGCACACGAAAACAATGGTCCTGAAGATCATGGAGAGAACGGTGTAGCTGTTTCAGGCGCCAGTGTACCAATGCAAGACCCTAGGGTGGCACCAGCACTAATCCTTGTGGATGTGGGCTCACGCAATGCCCAACATGTCGATATACGTTCTCATACTGACGGAAGCACACACTGGGAAAACCAACATGAAGCGCAGAAAACTCCAGCTCGGGAGGAAAGAGAAGTTAGCCTTCATATCATTTTTCAAATGTTACAGGCACAACAAGTGGCTATTGCTCAGCTACAAAGCCATAAAAAACCCCAAGCACAGCACTGCCGGAAACGGCTCCTCGAGTCGAGCAGGCACCGGAAAGGTCGAGCAATGATAGATCAGCAACCGACCCCGCTATTATGAAGGTGCTCGAAGACCTCACAAAGAGAACTAAATCAGGCGAAAAAAAGATAGAAGCTAACGACAAAAAGGTGGAGACCTATAACTCGAGGGTTGATCAGATCCCGGGCGCCCCCCCAATTCTGAAGGGTGTAGATGCAAAGAAGTTCGTGCAAAATCCATTCCCATCAAACGCGGCTCCGAAGACCATCCCGAAGAAGTTTAGAATGTCCGATCTCCCGAAGTACAACGGGACCTCAGACCCCAATGAGCATATTACTGCCTATACTTGTGCTATGAAATGAAACGACTTAAAAGATGACGAGATTGAGTCCGTCCTGTTGAAAATATTTGGAGAAACGCTGTCAAAGGGGGCCATGATGTGGTATCATAACCTACCCCCAAATTAAATAGATTCGTTTGCCATGTTGGCAGACTCTTTTATAAAGGGGCATGCCGCACCATCAAATTCTCTACAAGGAAGTCTGTTGTCTTCAAAATCAAACAGAGAGAAAATGAGATGCTAAGGAAATTTGTATCTCGCTTTCAAATGGAGCGAATGGAATTATCACCAGTCTCCGATGACTAGGCAGTGCAGGCCTTCACTCAGGGCTTGAACGAACGAAGCTCTATAGCTTCGAAGTAGTTAAAGCAGAACTTGGTTGAATATCCTGCCGTAACTTGGGCGGATGTGCACAACATATCAGTCAAAGATCATGGTCGAGGATGACCAATTGGGAGCCCTCCTCGGGCTCAGTATAACCTAGCAGGCTCTTAGCGAAGGAATCAAGGTTTCCAGAGAGAGAACCGAGGCCAAGCGAGGAAAGGTACCAACAGTACATCGAAGATCGAAGAAATGCCCCGAGGCGCAATATACCTCGTAACGATCAAAAGATGAATTGAGGTCAGAATTCCTGGGGACTCGTGAAGAAATCCGGGTTCGACAGGCACACAGGGCCTATGGAGGCACCCCGGTTATCCGAGTACAACTTCAACATTGATGTTTCAGACATCGTATCAGCCATAGGTAAAATCAAAGATACCAGATGGCCAAACCCATACTGTTAGATCCTTCACAAAGGAACCCTAGCCCGGTGTGTGAATATCACAACACTCACGGTTATAGGACCGAGGATTGCAGACAACTCTGAGAAGAGGTAGCCCGACTGATCAGTAAAGGGCACCTTCGAGAATTCCTCAGGGACCAAGCTAAAACTTAATTTCGAGAAAGAGAGGCGAACAGGAAAAACAAAACAGAAGAACCACTGCACGTCATCCACATGCTCATTGGAGAGATCGACACTCTGCAGGGACCGGTCGTCAAGAAAACAAAAATATCCATCACCAGGGAAAAGCGAGCTCGGAGTTACATACCCAAGGATGCTCTCACATTCAGCGAAGAGGACATCGATACCCTGTATCAGCCTCATAACGACGCATTGGTAATTTCTTTTCTTTTGAATAAATTTCAAATTAAATGTGTGCTCGTGGATCCAGGTAGCTCGGCCAACATAATCAGGTCGAGGGTGGTAGAACAACTCAGGATGCTCGACTAGATCGTGCCCGCCTCTCGAGTCCTCAATAGATTCAACATGGCGAGTGAGACAACAAAAGGAGATATCACCGGCTCGGTCAACGTGGCAGGTACAACCCAAGATACTAAGTTTCATGTCATCGAAGGTGACATGAGGTACAATGCCTTACTCGGGAGGTCGTGGATACACTGTATGAAAGCAGTGCCGTCAACCCTTCATCAAATGATGAAATTACCAACGGAGGACGGAATAAAAACAGTATATGGGGAGCAGCATGCAGCCAAGGAGATGTTCACAGTGCACGATGTGGCACCAATATCGACGCCTTATTCATCGAAGGAGCCAAAGGACAAGCAACAGCCAAGTAGCAATCACAAACTACATTCCCAGCTACACCCGGATGGACGAATAAAGGACCGTGCCCCGTCCTCGAAACGAGCAGTTGAAACATATCGAGGCTCGAACGCTACCAGAGTTAAGGTATAACCCCTTCCCTTTCTTATTTACGTTTTCTACTAACTCATGTGCAGGTATTCAATTGAGAGGAATTGAAGCACCCTCCAGCTCGAAGACCTTAGGTTTTAAAGCATGCGTTGCGCTCTTTTTCCCTTAGATCGAATTTTATCCCAAATGGGTTTTACCGACGAGGTTTTTAACGAGGCAACATCCATATGCTACCTAAGGAGAACTCATCAAGTATTCAAGCATTATTTTCCATCAACCTTAAATAGTGGGGCATCCCTCCGGAAGATAACCTCCTCGAAGAAACTGAAATATGCCAAAGAGGGTATCGAAAAGAGAATGATGTATTGGACCAAACGGTTGAATGAACCGTGTCCGTATAGAATAATCGAACCCCCGACGGTGAAAACATGTATGCTTATACCAAGTAATCGAAGAAGTATCTTTTATCACCGCAACGCTTCTGAACTTCAAAGAAGTTTGCTATTTTCACAAGAAATGGCTCCAGGGCTGAAAACTCCCAAACACTCAGGAACTGTCATCGACAACCAGCTCATCGAGCCACCAACCTCGAGCTCGTAACCCCTCCATGAGGCAACATCTTGTAATCCCTCCATGAGGCAACATCTCGTAAGCCCTCCATGAGGCAATATCAAATCTGTAAGACCTCAAAGAGGCATGCTCAAAAACATCTCATAAGCCCTCCATGAGGCAATATCAAATCTGTAATACCTCGAAGAGGCGTGCTAAAAAACACAAGCCCTCCATGAGGCAATATCAAATTTGTAATACCTCGAAGAGGCATGCTAAAAAAATATAAGCTCTCCATGAGGCAACATAATATCTGTAAGACCTCGAAGAGGCATGCTAAAAAACATAAGCCCTCCATGAGGCAATATCAAATCTATAAGACCTCGAAGAGGCATGCTCAAAAACATAAGCCCTCCATGAGGCAACATCGAATCTGTAAGACCTCAACAAGGCATGCCTAAATTTGTAAGACCTTAAAAAGACATAATCCTGATACTAAAGTCAAGGCTATATATTCAAACTTGTAAGACCCCTAAAAGGGCATACCCTCGATATAGACGCCGAGTATATCTCACTCGGGGACTAAAAGGCTACAGCCAAACATAAAGACTACAATCATATAAAAAGGCTCCGCCCAAATTAACGGAAACGTTGATTGCCGTCATAAAACTATAGGCCTTCAAATACTTCGAAAATACTTCAAAAAGAACCGGTTAGTCAGGCTACCCTCGGCATAAGCAAAAGAGCTTCGATCATATCAGCTCCAAACAATGAGAGGGCTTCGAAACAATCATCCTTCAATAAAAGGGCTTGAAAAATTCAGCCTTCGAGCGAACCTCCCGAGGTGCTCATTTATCATCACATATCGACTCAGAATCGAGGTTCTTATCGAGCTGTCGAAGAGTCGAACAAACACAAAAACTTCAAAAGTATTTGCCAAAATGAAGGGAGACTATATCCATACTAGAGGTCGCATCGAACAGATATAAAAAGAGCCTAAGGGCCAATGCGTAAGATCCCAAGAGCCAGCCTAAAGAGCCTCAGGGCCGATCGTGAAGAGTCCCAAGGACGATGCGTAAGAGCCCAAGGGCCAGCTTAAAGGGCCTCGAGGTCGATTCAAAAACCTAAGGGTTTATATTAAATTCCAAAATTCCGGACCAATTATCAACAAACATCATAGTCTATTCCAAAAAATCAAGGGGAGGACAAGAAATGACGAAGAACAAAGGCCTTTATATATAGTGAAGATTCACGGAAGTGTATTTACAAGGCTCATGCCTGGAGCCCTTACACAAAAAAGAGAACGAATAAAAACCTAATCTACCACCGGGGTTGTGCCTCCAATGGCTCCCTCGAAGGTTGTGCCTTCAACGGCTCGGCCCCCAGGGCTTCAACGACCTCTTCCCCCTCGGGGACTTCGCCTTCGTCTTCGTCTTCTTCTTAATCATCTTATGAGCCACTGCTCGAGTCACCATCAAAAGTAAGCAGGGCTGTTGATTCCTCTTCTAGGGTCTTCACCCTCTCGATCTCAGCAAATAGATCGACGCCCCCTGCATGTATATCCTCGAGCGCCTGCCTCCGAGACTTTAATCGGGTATGCTCTAGGGCTCGGTTCATTTTTATCTTGGCCTCCTCAGCCATCTTTCTGGCTTGTGCATTTGGAGCAACAACATCCTCTTTGTACGAGGATATGAGCGTATCGGCTTCGGCCTCGCTACGGACAGCGCGACAACCGATTCAGCGTGGAGATACTTGTACTTACTACTCTCCGCCTTTGCATCCTGAAGATGATGCTCAACCGAGGCCAATCTCCACTGGAGGGAATCTTTCTCGGAGACCATCTCGTTCACATGCTGCTTGAGTCCAAGAATCTCGATATCCCTGGCTCGGAGCTCCTCCCTCGTCAGGGCATTTTTCTTCTCAAACTACAAAGATCAATCCAAAGGTGTTAAACGTTAAAGTCGGAAGGGCGTATAAATTAAAACGAATGAAGGCTGTATTAACTGCTCAGCAAGATCGGTTTTCTCTCGAGACACCGCCTCCAAACGAGCCCGATAGTTGCAGATTTCTTCTTTCTTCTTGGTAAAAAGAGCTCTAAGCTCATCAGCCTCCGAAGAGAGCTTCCTGCACTCTTCCTCGTAGTGGGTCGACTTTGCTTGAGA
This sequence comes from Nicotiana paniculata, assembly GCA_005239505.1. NCBI lineage: Eukaryota > Viridiplantae > Streptophyta > Magnoliopsida > Solanales > Solanaceae > Nicotiana > Nicotiana paniculata. Next base: position 53,395 of record MDKI01277512.1, on the reverse strand, counting down.
CTTAGCAAAGACATGATTGTAAAGCACAATGGCCTGAAAGCAGAAAAGAAACAAAATTAGAAAGATGAGGATCGGAGCCCTGAACATAATTTACAAAAGATTACCTGTTTGCAGAGCCTCTCGGCTTCATCGAAAATAAGTGAGGCGTTGAGCTCGAGGTTTTCCTCAACCCTAGTGAAGAGTCCTTCAAACACATTCTTATCTCCGATGGACGCCCCCACATCGGAAGACTCTATATTTTGGGCATCCCGTATCTCCCTCGGAGATAATGTCAGGCCCTATGTGGAATCACTCACTTTGATGACCCCGACTGGATTGATCGGGGGCCTCTCTTGCTTCTGGAGAGCTTCAAAACTAGGCCCTCCAGCTCGTCTACCGAGTGCCCCCAGACTCAAGGAATATTTTGGCCATCAACCGGCTCGGGGACATCATCCGATTCACCCTTGAGGGACTCTTCGGCCCGAGGTGGGATAACAAAAACAACGAATCCTGATCCGGCAGCCATCGGCTCATCAAGATGTATAACATTCATGCTCCCTCTTCCCACGGTTGCAACCGAGGATTCATTTTTCACTTCACCTTCAGCTCAGGGGCTCTCTGATACCTCTGGAGTTAAGGCCGTTGGATCGGCCTTAAGTTTTTTTGTTTTAGCCTTCTTTGGTTTCGAGGACTCGGACGATGATTTCCTTCTTCTCTTCTTCTCTTTGCTAGGTTTAGGGATATCCGCTACCCCAGGAAGTGCTTCTCTCATCAAAGAGGCCTCTCCCAGACCTGCACAAACACAAAAAATAAACGTAAGAAATGAATACACGGTCAGGGATATCTCTTCCAAGGGGATCAAGTATGACAGGAGTAGGAACTCACCGTGATTTTTAGCTTCCCATCTAGCTCTGGCTAGGTCGCGCCATACGCGCTCGACATACGAGCAGGTCAAATCTGGCTGGCTAACCCAGCCTGAGAGATCCTTAACCGCATCGGGGTGCCCCACGACAGCTACACCATCGAAGGAAGTTAGTCTGTGGGGAAATTGATCCAAAGGAAAGATAAAATACTTAATTAACATATTTACTTACGTTTCATGTTCCACTCTTTAGGGAACGACATCTTCTTCACAGGAATCAGATCTGAGGTCCTAACTCGGACAAAGTGGCTTATCCACCCTCTGTCCCTGACTTCGGCTGTGCAAGCAAAGAAAGCTTTCGAGGCTCGAGGTTGAAGTTTAATTAGGCCGCCCTGATAGAGTCGGGGACTGTACATTCTGATCAAGTGGTCAAGGTAAAAGGCATCCCCTCGACCATGTTTTCAAAATGCCTAATCATATAAACAATGCGCCAAAATGACAGATGTATTTGGCCGAGTGTCACTTAATATTGCTTGTATAAATCGAGGATCACGGGCTCTGTCGATGGCAAGAATGGCCCGACCGGACCAAGGGTAAATGGGTAGGTATACACACTAAGGAAGCCAGCTTTCTGGGTCGTTGTGTCTTTTTCCCGAGAAGGAATTTCCACTTGCACCGCATCTCCCCAGTCGGTCTTCACCTTCTCGGTATCTGTTATCAGGATAATATATCGAGACATGGGTTCATACCGTCCCGGCCTCGGAGAAGGCTTGTCAACCTTGAAATCGGAGGTTGTTTCACAGGGCCCTGGGATGCATTCTTCGAGACGAGGGGGGTACTATTCCCTTGCCCTTGGACGAGCGTGAAGATGAGGAAGATTTATCATCTTGAGAAACAGTTTCGGAGGTCTTCGCCATTCTTGCCAGAAGATTTCAGAAGGAAGAAGAAAAATTAATTTGGGAAAAAGCACAAGAAATAAGTAGGAAGAGCTCTTTTGAAGGTTTGAAGATGTAATGAAAAATAAGGGGCGAAGGAAGGAGTATTTATAGGGGCCAGTCGTGTGTGCTGAGGAAAACCAAAAGACAGCCAACCGCCGTAAGCAGTTCGAAGACTTTTCAAGAGCTGTGCGAATGTGACATTTTGAGAATCCCTCTTGTCACATCAATAGCTTAATATGACATAACTGACGTAATAATGGAAGCATTGAAGGGTTAAAGAATTCAAATTGTTTCTTGTCTTTTCATTCCAAGAAACGCGGGGACTATCTGTATACGGTCAAAACTAGGGATGGCCGCTTTTGAGGCTTCTACGGCATTCCGAGCCCGACCATGATTGCATCAAAGCAAGATTCGAAGATCAACGCCGAGGTGCATTCCTCGAGGAATTATATCGAGGATCGATATACCTCGAGACAGAATAAAGATCGAAGACCGTTATGGAAAGGCGGGAAACTCCTAAGAGCACGTGGTTAAAGCTGTCAACGCCTGCAAAATAGTACAAGTCTGTACCGGACCCTTATACAGCTGTACCAGCAGTATTTCTTTGTAATAATTACATATGTACTATTTTGGGATTCCCCCTCCTATATAAAGGGGATCCATGTTATTTTTAGGGAAGATGAATATTGAATACAACAAGAACATTCTTTGCCTTCTTAACATACTCAACATTTGTTCTACGGATTTATTGCCTTTCATTTATCGTGTTCATTAATTGTTATTCATTTATTGCTCATCCTTTATCATAAAAGGCTATCCTCGAGGCCCTCCATACTGTTATTCCTCCATCGACCGTCCTCTATTAGGCATTATAGTTCGACCTCGAGGTCTTGCTTCGGCCAACTCGAGACCCTGTTTCATAACAACGTGGTTTGCTTATCACCCCTTTTCTTTACTCTTTCCTTATTCTCTTAGCTCACACTTAGCATCTATTGCCTAACAACTAGTATAAAATAAATCACATATTTTTAGAACCACACAATCAAATATAATTACCATTACCATTCAAGGTAAACACCCTCGTACCCGAAGTGAAAAAAAAACTTTTGCTAAAATCGGGTACCTTATCGGGGTATGGACCCTCTTCACAGACGGAGCCTCGAACGTGAAAGGGTCCGGGCTTGGTATTTTTTTGAAGCCGCCAACGGGAGATGTTATTAGAGAATCAATTAAGACTGGCAAACTAACTAACAACGAGGCCGAGTATGAGGCTATGATTGTTGGTCTTGAACTAACTAAGAGCTTGGGAACGGAAGTCATCTAAGCTAAATGTGACTCCCTACTGGTAGTTAACCAGGTGAATGGAACCTTCGAATTTCAAGAGGACAGGATGCAGAGGTACTTAGACAAATTACAGATCACCTTACACCGCTTCAAAGAATGGACCCTGCAGCATGTACCTCGAGAACAAAATACCGAGGACGATGCACTTGCCAACTTAGGATCGTCAGTCGACGAATATGAAATTAGCTCGGGGACTGTCGTCCAACTCTCAAGGTGTGTAATTTAGGAAGGGCACACCGAGATTAATTCCACAAGATTAACCGGGGATTGGAGAAACAAATACATCAAATTTGAAGAACTGGAGGTTGCCATCGGATCCCAAGGAATCAAGAACCTTACGGACCAAAGCTTCTTGATTCACATTAGACGAAGACGGAATGCTATAGAAGAGAACATCCGATGGTCAACTGGTAGTATGCTTGGGGCCAGGAGATACTGACTATGTTTTGTGAGAAATTCATGAAGGCACTTGTGGAAACCATTCTAGCGCCGAGTTACTAGTTCGAAAGGTCATCAGAGCAGGGTACTATTGGGACAGCATGGAGAAAGATTCTAAGGAGTTCGTTCGAAGATGCAACAAATGTCAAAGGTTTGCACCAATGATTCACCTGCCCGGTGAACAACTTCATTCGGTCCTATCCCCATAGCTATTCATGAAATGGGGAATGGACATCGTCGGTCCTCTGCCATCGGCCCCAGGTAAAGCTAAGTTCATATTGTTTATGACTGACTATTTCTCTAAATGGGTTTAAGCATAGGCCTTCGAAAAAGTTATAGAAGCGGAAGTGATCGACTTCATATGGGATCACATTGCATGTCGAATCGGGATGCCTGCGGAAATAGTGTGTGATAATGGCAAACAATTCATCGGCAGCAAAGTAATGAAATTCCTCGAGGATCACAAAATAAATAGGATACTATCGATGCTATATCACCCTAGTGAAAACGGACAGGACGAATCGACAAATAAAACTATCATCAGGTTTTGACATGCAAAGGAAGAATCTAACCACGAGGCAATGAATACCAGCCTCGAATTGTTAGATGAAAATGAGAAGTGGCGCTCGTTCGAATGGCCGCACAAAATCAAGGAATCGAGAGGTATTACAACAGAATAACCAATCTTTGACATTTCAAAGTCGGGGACTTGGTCTTAAGGAAAATCACCATCAATAGTCGAGACCCTAATTAGGGGAAACTCGGTCCCAGCTTGGAAGGACCTTATCAAATCCTCAACATAGTCGGGAAAGGATCTTACAAGCTTGGGACAATGGACGGTGAGCCATTGTCGAATAACTGGAACATATCACTCCTCAAGCGATATTATTGCTAAGGTATGGTTTTCTCCTTTTTTTACTTGAATATTTGAAACTAACTTATTGCAGGTATCCTGTTCAAGAAATCAAGATCTCAGGTTTTAAAGTACGCGTTGCACTCTTTTTCCCTTAGACCGGTTTTCATCCCAAATGGGTTTTTCCAGCAAGATTTTTAATGAGGCAACAACTATGTGCTACCTGAGGATAATTCGACAGTATCCAAGGCTTCGTTGCAATCAACCTCGAATACAGGGGAGCATCACCCTCAAATGTTATGTAAATGGGTCTCGATAGGAAGAATTTTGAAGTGGTCCAAACGGTCGAATGAATAGTGTCCATATAGATTAGCCGAGTCTCAAAAACATAACATGTACGCATGAATGAATAATAAAAAGAAGCACTCTCTTTTCTCAAACTCTCGCGTTTGAAGTAGAATTTCCATTATACAAGTCATGTACCTACGATTCTGATCTATTATGCAAGACTAACACGTGTGAAAAATGGCTCAAGGGCCAAGTACAAGCATACCTCGAACATTCGGGAACTACCTAATCGAGCTACCTAAGTTCGAAAATGTAAGATCTCAAAAGAGGCACCCTTCGATATATAGGCCAAGGCCATCACACTCGGGGACTAACATTTCAAACAAGTTCGAAATGTTATTGGGAACAAGTCCAAGAGATATACCCGAAGGCTATGGCCATATTAAAGACTACGATCATACAAAAAGGCTACGACCGAATAATGTAGCTCGGAGACGTCTGACTTTCTCCATAAACTAAAGGCCTTCAAATAATTTAAAAAAACTGGTTAAATAAGGCTATCCTCGGTAAAGCAAACAAAAAGGGGCTTCGATAAAATCAGCCCTCCAATAGTTTAAAGGCTTCGATAGTATCAACCTTCGAAAAATCTACAAGAGGTATTAAATTATCTTAACACAAAAGAGTTAAGAAAAAATTAGGTTCCGATCGTTGAACCCTCGAAAAACCAACGGGTACAAAAAATACATGCTAAGGCATAAAGACATTTTCACTAAGTCTTTTAGCCAAAAAAAGGGAAAAATTATAGTCATTTTTAGAGGCCGAATTGGCCCAGCTTAAAGAGACTAAGGGCCAATCTAATAAGCCTAAGGGCCGATACAATTAGAGTTCGAGACCTCGCTCTCACTCAATTCGAGCCCAAGGGTTCAATTATTACGAGCTCATACAAATGTTAACTATAGCTCGAAGGTTCACATAAAAGGTATAGGGGCGAGCTCAAGATACCTAACAACCATATGTTGAGAACCTAAGGGTTCACTTTATCCTAAAACTCAAGATTCATTTGGACTTGGCTATTAAAGATAATTCATCGGTCAGTTGGATTAAGCCACCCCCACCCCCCCGAGATAAGGTCTCGAATGAATTCCAAACTCGCGGACATGCCCTCATAAATACGAAAAACCTAAGGGTTTACTTCGATCACAACAATAAAATTTTTATTGACGAAGGCAAATAAACATACAAAGGCATCAAAGGGAAATTCTTCATTATATCAAAAAATATATGTACAAAGAGCCAGTCAGGGCCTTACAAAGGAAAAGAGAAAAAAATTGCAATCTAATTATGATCAGGGCTAGCCCCCTCAATAACGGCCTCTTCCCGAGAAGCTTCTCTGGGGGCATCTTCTTCAGCAACCTCACCTCCGTCTTCTCCACTTCCGGACCCTCCGTCATCATCATCATCGGAAGGGACGAGCTGCCTGGCTTCGGCCTCGAGCTCTTTTGCCCGAGAAATCTCTTCGGAGAGATCAAAATCTCGAGCATGAATTTCCTCGAGGGTTTACCTCCGGGATTGGAACTTCACCAAGTCACTGTGCCCACTGCTTCCGATTGGAAGCCTCCAGTCAGCTAGGTTTGAACAGCTACGACGTCAACCTGGTACATGGGTATGGATTTTCCCACCTTGGCCTTAGTCTTTTCGATCTCAACCTTGGCCTCGCTGAGCCCGGCTTCGAGCTCTTCGACCCTTTTGACCTGAGCAGAACCTTTTTTTAAGGTCTTGGAGTTGCGCCTCCGCTGAAGATAACTTGGCCAAAGTTTCTTCCTTTTCAACAACAAGGTGGTCCATCCTAGCTTTCCACAAATCGAAATCGGTCTTAACCTGGTCGACCTCCGCCAGAAGAAGATCGATCTTCTCCACCTTCTGTTGCAGCTGAGACATCGAAGTGTTAGCTTCCACAGTGGAGTCGATTCCATACTGAATCACAAGGTCGGTCACCTGCTTGTCCAACTCGGCCTCATCTTCATGAGCCTTGGCCAGGTCCGCTTGAAGGTCTTTTATGACCTCGTCCTTTTGGCCACAAAGAATCTTCAGAGCATTCCTCTCTTTTGAGATCCTTCAGAGATCGGCTTCGCACTGACTAAGGTCAGCTCGGAATTTGGCAGAAGCCTATACGTGGAAGAAGAACACAAGTTAGAAAGAATAACCTTGGAAAAAAGGATGAAGACGAATAACAACAAGCACTTACCATGGAAAAAAGACGTTGAGCTTCCGCCATGAGGATCGAAGCATCAGTGATATCGGAGGCATCATCGACCCCCACGAAACAATCCTGAAAAGGATCGCCAGTGCTAGAGCCTCTGCCAATCTCGGGGGTCTTCAGCTCTTGGGCATCCCTTATTGCCTCTTCAGAGAAGACCGACATTGAAGGCATTTTACCTATTGTCATGGCCCTGAGGAAATCACTCGGAGCGCTCTGTTCGATCCTCCTGGTTTCAGAACCGGCCCCGCCCCGTGTAGAAGTTGATGATCGAGACACCATCTCGACCTCAGGAGACTTGGAGTTCGCTCCCAATCTTTTCTTCGAAGCTTCCTCAATGTGAGCCTCGGTTGTAGCAGGAGGAAGCTCAGAATGCGGAGCAACCTTGGTAGCTTTTTTGGGGCGAGCTATCAATGCCGAGGTGCCTTCTTTTTCTTCTTACTCCTTATCCCGGTCCCTCAATGTTTGTACCGCACCCACCGAGAGTCCGACTATTTTTCTCCTCACCCTTCGAGGTTTGGGCTTGGAGAACTCGGATTGCGAGGGATTTTTCCTTTTTTTGTCCTTTTCAGGCCTTGGAACCGGTACATAGCTTCGCCACCTTCACTCGAAGCCTCATAATGGCATATTTGGTCAGGCCCGCATATACAGAAGATTAGTAATGGAGAAAATGGGAAATTACTTCGGAATACGAAAGAAGAGACCTTACCATGTTTCTTGGCCTCCCACTTGACTTTAGCCAAATACCTCCACACTCGTTCAACACGAGTCGAAGTGGAGGCAAGCTTGTGAATCCAGTCTTCGAAATCGGGAACCGCCTCGGGCATCTAAGGATCGACTGCGTGATTAGAGGGAAATGTTAGACAAGATCGAAAGAGACACAGAATCAAAAGAACAAAAAGTCACTTACATTTGGCTTTCCACTCCTCGAGAAACGGCATATTTTATTTGGTCGTATATCACAGGTACTCACCCGTATGAATCGACTCATCTAGCCTCGATCTTTATCCTCGTAGATATTCAAGAATAGGGCTTTGTTTTCTCGGCAGTTAAATCTAATTAGCCCTATATAGAGTCGAGGACTGTACAACCGAATAAGGTGGTCCACTGTGAATTCCAACCCCCCCGGACTCGTTGGAGTAGAAGCGCGACATGATCATTGTGCTCCAAAGTGAGGGGTGGAGCTGACCGAGGGTAACCTCGTACCTCTTGCAGAAGTCAAAAATCACAGGGTCAACGGGACCCGATGTGAAGGGGTAAGTGTAAACACTCAAGAACCCCTTCACATGTGTGGTGATGCTCTCTTCAGGCGTAGGAATTTGCACCACCACCTCTGGACCCCATTTGCAGTCCTTCTTCATCGCATCGCATGGACCTAGGTAATCAAACACATGTACACCAACACATGTTCATATCGGCCCAACACCGATAAGGGTTATCAAATTTAAAATTAGTTATAAGGACATAGGGGCCAGATACGTATTCATGGACGACCGGTTCTACCTGCATTTTATCGTCGGTCGGCCGGGAGGAAGAAGATGGAGCTTTCTCCTTTTGCGGTACTGTTTTAGAGGTCTTCGCCATTTATGTATGAGTGGGTAGTAAAAAGAAGGTTTAGAACTGGCGACTCCGGTGGAAACAACAGTGGTTAAATAAGCAACAACGAGAGGAAAACAAGGAGGATTGGGAACTCAAGATTTTATAATCAAAGCAAAGTAAATTTTGAATATACTAAAGAGATGGTATTTATAGGTTTAAAACGACGGTTCGGTGCCACTGGTCGCCGACTGACGACTGACATGAATTGATGGTTTCTTGGGAACCGAACCGACGGAACATTTCGGTCACATCCATCGCTTACATCATGGAGACGATGTCATGGTTGAGGTATTGAAGAATCGAGGCTCAAATCGTTTCTTATCATTTCATTCCAAGAAACGCGGGGATTATCTGTATACGATAAAAATCGAGGATACCCGATTTTACGGGCTCGAGGGTATGCCTCGAGAGTGAGCCAATATCGAAGCAAGTTCGGGCTCGAAGGACATGAAGACTGAGGGATCGTGGTCGGGCTAAATCGACACTGCAGTAACAGAATCACAAGATATCCGCAATCAACCACCAATCTCGGCGAGAATCTCAGAACTGGCAGAAAGATTAACGGTTATTGATATCAATCATGTATTTTACTTCCGAAATTAGAGTCATACATTATTTAGGATTCCTCTACTATATAAAGAGGAACCCTGTTCACTTGTACGGATGATTATCATCATACACGAGTCATCACTTACGCTACTATTGAGAAATACAAACACTCTGCTCTTTTACTTACTCTTAATTATTTGATGTTCTTACGGTCCATTCTGTTCATTTTGTTTGTGTTACTCTTGTTGTTCCTACTGTTCTTGGCACTTGATCTCGAGCTTAATCCATATCGGGTCGATAACTTGCAATTACACCGGTTTGATCCATTTTAATCGTTTAATTCCTTTATTTATTTAGCTATTTATCAATTGGAATTGAATTAAATCACATATCCTTATAACCTCATTACAAGTTTAATTGTTACTCGTATTTTGAGGTAAACATTTAGTAAAGCACATTTTCAATTGTAATGTCCACTAACACATTGTATCTTCAGCACATCCACGTGATAACAATTTGTTTCCTTTTAAAAGTGCTTTCCTTGTTCAATGGAATTTGGTGTCAACGTTACTTAGTTAAAGAGACAACCATGCATTATTGATTACTTGTCACAAACTAATTACTTTCGCCGCCTAACATATCCATATTCCTTTCGTGAACGGATTATACCGATCCCACATCAAAATTATCCTTTGTCAGTTTCCATTCACCCTCTATATTCAAGCATCCCTTGACAGGTAAACGTTTTTTTTCCACTTTTATTTTCTGTATTTTCTCTTTTTATTGTCCTTGTTGTAAGTCAAAAGAGAAGGGGAAGTTCTTATTCAAGGGATGATCCATCATGAACAAGGTGGTCTTAGAGTGTGAAGGGATGGGTACTTATCCTTGCCCGAATATTGTAGACATTACTCCCAGAATGTGAAGGGATGGATACTCATCCTCTGAATATCGAAGAGATTACTCTCAAGGTGACCTGAATATAAGATAGATCACTCTCAAGGAGGCCCAAATAATGGAGATATTACTCTCAAGATGACCTAAATATTGGAAAAATTACTCTCACAAGTGTGAAGGATGGATACTCATCCCCACCCAAATATCGGAGAGATTACTCTTAAGATGGCCCAAATATCAGGAAAGATTAATCTCATGGTGTGAAGGAATGGATACACATCCTCGTCCGAATATTGAAGAGATTACTCTCAAGGTGGCCCGAATATCAGAGAGATTACTCTCAAGGTGGACCGAATATCGGAGAGATTACTCTCAAGGTGGCCCGAATATTGGAGAGATTACTCTCATATTGTGAAGGGATGGATATTCATCCCCGCCCAAAAATGGGAGGCATAACTCAGGGCACAAAGGTTCATACGGCATATTTGTCACACGCCGAACCTGGTAGACGAGACCGGCACTCGGTGCCTCACCTATCCTTGTGTATGAACTTGCGACTAAGGAAATGTGAACATGTGATGTCATACTTTGGCCATGGGCCACATTGCAAGACAATTGCGAATGTTGACTAAATATCATTATAAAGTTGGGCCAACAAGGCCGTCATAATTATTGCAGCTGACAAACCAACCAAATATGCATACCAGGCCTACAAGCCCAACATACTACACTAACTGACAGGATATGTCTACAAGCCTCTACTGGTGGATATACTGTGATCAGAACAGCTCCCTGACCTACTCAATACATATATATATATATATATATATATATATACACACACACACACAAGATGTACATAAAGCTCTAGACCCGGCAACTCCGAAAGGCATGGAGCTTACCGATCAAGGTGAACTCGGGCAACACTTTGAAGAGGTTTACCCGTCTGTCTGTCTGAACCTGCACGTATGAAATGCAGCGCCCCCAGAAAAGGGATGTCAGTACGAAATAATGTACCGAGTATGTAAGGCAATATACTGAAAGCTGAAACTTAACTGATAATACAATAAGTGAAAGCAACTGGAAGTCAAAGATAATCTGAAGATATCTTACCTGCTGATACTGACTCAACTCTCTCAATATAGTAAGTAAAATAGTTGTCCGACCTTATAAGGCTCGGTATATATATATATAACTGCCCTGCCGTAGTAGGATCGCTCATAGGCGCTCGGCCATACTAGGCTCTGTATCTCGACCAACTAGGCTGGCTCATAGGCACTCGGCCACAGTAGGCTCGGTATATATCTTACCATCTGATCTGAGGTTGCCCAATAGGGGCCTGCCCATCGATTATAGCTCGATGGCAATGAAAATACTATAATACTGTATATATAGACTCTCTTCTCTCTTGAATGGAAAAAAATACACAATTGAATGTGAAGTTATGATAAGGAAAATATTGTATCTTACAAGACTAGAAAAATATACATAAATTCTGGGATATGAATTTTTCTTTATGCCTCCAAACTCATGTAATTACGAGATCATGCAAAATGAAGAAAAGTCTTAGCCTTAAAATACCTGGAGTAGGAGAAAATCCATATGATATTCTTGAAAAAGGTTGCACCGTACTCCCTTAGAATCACAAAAATTTTACGTTGCTAAAACTTTAACAATGCTTGTTGGATTGGTTGAAGAATCACGTTGCTTAATCAAATATTTAAAACCTGGTTGAAGTGTTTGGAATTGAAAATGTTGGAACTTCTAAGAATTGTTTATGTTCTCTTTATGGAGTCTTGTGAATGAAATGTTATTTTTGGTTATTTTAAATTAATAAAGTGAAATGTGTCTTTTAACCACTATGCTAAGTTGCCACCTAATCAACAATGACTAAGAGTCATTTGTTTGATTTGATGGCTTGCTGCCACATGGGGTGGGGTGGGTATTTTGATCTTATCTATTAATTAATTAATTAATTAGGTAATATCCCGCTATCCGGTAATTAATCAACTACCCGCATAATTAAGGATTGTCTAAATTACTTAAAATTCTACTCATTTTTAATATCCTTTACACATCATACTATCATGGTCATATGGTACCTTGTATGGTACTAGTCCATAAATATCGGGTATTAACACTCGGCTCGTATTTTATCCCGACATGCCAAACTTGGACGAAAATTCATTTTCTTTGACTTGCTTCCCCTCTCTCCTTAACAAATTTACTCATTACTTGTTGAAAATAGAATGATTCCTATAATCTCAAAATAATCTCATTCCTGAACTTACACGATTAATTTACGACTAAACATTAACATACGAAAATGCGGGATGTTACATCATTCCCTTTTTGGAACATTCGTCCTTGAATGTTGACTGGTGCAATTATCATTCTCATAACCCATAGCTCTTACGAATACTTTAGTGCTCCTCTTTCCATCTGGGCAACTGTTCAGTAAATAAGTCCAAAGGCGAGGGCATATCCTTCATTAGGCATTTTTCTCACACCACGGCTTATAGTCGGAATGCTTCCAATCTCGTAATTGTTGTTACCTTCTATCATGCAGCCTGTACGATACTGACCTTGTAAGTGTGCCTATCCGACATTCTCTCCTTTTCCTCCAGCTTTTACCTAATCTCTAGGCCTTACTTTGTAAGCATATACAAGGTTTGATAGGATGCCTCTCTAGGCATCTATAAGTGTACTGAAGTTCTTCGCTCGGTACTTTGTAGAACTTGCGAGTATGGCTATATCTTATTTCATAGACATGGTTATCTATTTGTATGACTTCACTACATCTATTTAGGCCATACTAGACCATAATTCTTACTTCGATTTATCGTTACTGAGGTCTGCAACCAACACCAGGTTACTCTCGTTGCTTATCTTTAAGACTGATGGTCTAATCTCATATCATACTGTTGAACTTTTATCCATCTATTGTTGATTCACCTTAATGTTGATTCATCATCCCGCTAAGGCTCGCATCTCATCGGGGACATCTGGAGTAATTAGATTGATCCACCTGGGGGTGATGCTATACTTCCATTACCGTACTTATAGCATCCCAATGTGTATGGGGATTTTAGTCCTTTACAATTCATGAAATCCTCATTCTTCTAATCGGCCTTTATGTCAGCTAAAGTTATCTCCCGATCTGTGGTTCATGGTATTAGTTAGTCTGTTTAGCCTTTCATGGGCGCTGAGGAATATGCATGATAAATCCTTTAACAATTTAATCATTCATCTATGACCTGGGCTCAATTCTTTCTTTTAACGCATACCAGAATCTTCTACGGTTGTATATGCTGCGTGTATAAACTCCGAACCCTTAAGTGTTTTCATAACGTAATCCACTTTGGATCATTGATCAAATAATTTTGTTTGTTCCACCTTAGCTCTTTTTCAACGTAAGCTATTACTTTTCCTGGTCTTTCTGCCCCTTTGTTGCATCCATACTTAGCTTATCTTAGTGCCCACACATTCCAGAGTTGTGCGACTCATATGATCTCGAATATTACTTTTAATTTTACTTCCCGTTTATTAGCCACGGTAGGCTCCACTTTCCTTTGGAGTGCTTAAAATGTTGTTGTGAGAGTGTTGTTACACGACCATTTCCTCTTTAGGTCGTTGTGCTTAGGTTGAAGCCTTCTTCCTTATTTCCTCATCTAGTCTTTCGTTGTAGTACTTAGGAAGAACCCTTGACTCTCATAAAGCTGTGAGGTTATTACAGACCTTTTTTATGTACTTCCTTGCCTATAATCATCCGTAGTTGCTTACCTCCGTGCCCTTGTGCTTGTAGGGTTGCGTCTGAACTGATATTTTGACTGCCTTCCTAGTGGCACTTTCTTTTATCCCCGTAACACTCATACGGTACCTTTAACTACCCCGACTCCTATTTGAATATATCTCAAGCATTATTATGACATTATTGCGAGGCTAAATTCTCCATGTTGGGGTTTACTACATTTATCTTGCATGATCTGCTGATTTGCTGTAACTTCTTGTCTAGTCATGACTAGGCTCTTCCTGAATCAACTACTAACTACTCGTTGGCCCATTCTCATATCCATATTTCACGTAATCTTTCTTGGGTTATTTCCTTGTCTTAACTTACCTCACGTAGTGGATCCTTATCCATCAATAACATCCCGGGAAGGAACCCTTACTTCCCTTTTTTTTTTTTTTACGTTGTGCTTACATAACGTTCTGGAATCATGACATATCTGTAACATTTGGATAAGTGCAATCTCATACCTTTCTTATTTTTATCGCATTCTTTCTTTATCATTCCATATTCCCCTCCTTTAGGGGAGTAATAAGACTTGGAGCTATGATGACTTGCCCATAGATGTTTTTCCTCTTCATCTTTGGCGTCCTTTCACATCATCAATAACCCTTACTCGCCTTGCGGTAATCCTTCTATACCAAGGATAACAAAATTCCTCACTCGCGATGGTGACACTTAGTATAACTGGCACATGCAGTCCCTTAAGCTTAACTTTGCTCATATTGCTTGCTTTAGGGAAGCGTCTCCCTGAATGACCATTCTCTGAATTCATCATGGATCTTCTTCTGTTGTCCGTTCTATTATTGCCAAAATGCAATCTGAAATTCTCACGATGCTGACTGTTATCAAATCACTCTTTTCCTAATTCATGTTTAGTTTATCTTGTTCACCAGTCCATACTGATTTCTATTACTTTAGGGTCTAACTTTTCCTTTTGTTAATCCCGTTAGAGTCGCGAACTTTTTCTCGAAATGAGGATGTGACTGTATGGCCTATACACTTTTGTTGTCTCTAGGCCTGATACCTCTCTTTTTTTCCTTCCCTTGATTATCGACTATGTAATACTGTAATTTCATTTTATTTTTCCATCGTTGTCATCCATGTATCACATCTTACTCATAATTCTTCCTTATCTCTCTTCTCATTACTCTGCTAGTATTTTTGCCTATCCCTTTCTCGTGAAAACTTTAGCAAGACATTCTTTTGCTTTTAGCTCCCCTTGCTTCATTCATCGTCTCTTCGGGTTTCTCAACGTCCTCGCTCTACTAGGGACGAGAGTCACACTAAGGTAATATTTATCCCTTGCAGACTTTTAGTGCCTATCTTCATAGTACTCATATCTAGCCGTACTATTTTAGAGTGCACCATCTGGGTATCTCACAGGGAGATCTATTAGCACATTTGCAATATCCTTTGGCAATGTCAACTAACGCAAACAATTCATCCGCCATTTTGGGTCACTCTAACCCCAGCCGGATCATGATATTATGTCCTTATCTTAAACCATATTTGTTAGCTCCTATAGAGCATAACTTAGATCGATGTGGCCAATTGTAAATATCTCTGTTACTGTGGAAGGTAACTCAAAATGCTTATATCTCTCTTCCTGAATGGTAAGTAAGGATAATCTTCATTAGCTGGGTACCTCGTACCCTCTTTCACCTTGCTTCCTTTACTTGTTGAAACTTGTATTTATCTTCTGAATCTCTCATTGTCTTTCACCATAAAGTGGATAGATATTCTTGCATTAAGGCTCCTTTTCCAAAAGCTCAACGAGTTCTTCTGACTCAACTCTTTCGCAACCGCATTCAATCTCTTGCCAACCATCTTTCTAAATGTAGGCATCGTCGTATTACAAATAAGATAGAGTTTAGAAAATTTAGTTCTTACAACTGAGCTCTACTACACGATCTAGAGTAAGAAGAAAGAGTGACAATCCTAAATGCCCTGTAGCCTCCTGCTTATAAGTGTGGTGCACGATACACCTATAAACAAGACTCTACTAGACACGGCTTGTAGACTCCCTAGGAATGAACTGCACTGATACCACTATTTTCACACCTCGAACCTGGGGGGCGAGACAGTGTCACAACCCCAAATCTAAGCCAGTCGTGATGGCGCCTATCGTGGAACTAGGCCAGCCAAAACTACACTCAAATCGTAATAAGCTTCCATTTAAATCTTCACTAAACTGATAACCCATAAAGGTTTCTTTTAAACATTTTTAAAACAATTAAAGCTATACCAAATAAATGCAACGCCGAGATCCCGGATTCAGTGGTCATGAGCATCTACAAAAAAAAATATACAACTCAAAAAAATAAACTCTATAATAGTAAGCAGGAGAGAGAAGGACTGCGGACGCGTGAAACTACCTCGCAAATCTCAGAAAACCCTTTGGAACAGATACACAGCTCACTCTGCCCTAACACCTGGATCTGCACAGAAGGTGCAAGAAGTAATGTGAGTACGCCAACTCAGTAGTAATGAAAATAAATCAGGTCAGAGTAGTAAGAAACACATAAATCAAATCATCATTTCACAATAAGCACAACCTTTCTTTCCAACAATGTATACATTAAATCATAACGCTTAAAAGCCGATTTCAGTAAAATCATTTGGAAATATACTTACCAATAGTTTCAACATAACTTTCAAGAAGTTTAGTGTAAAAATGATAAAAATCATAAAAAGCCCCTCGGTCATGCCTCACAGTCACTCATAATCAGCCCTCGGGCATACCTCACAGTCACTCATAATCAGCCCCTCGGGCATACCTCACAGTCGCTCATACCTCCCAATCACTCGTCACTCGAAACTCGACACTCGGCACTCGCACTCAGTAGGTACATACGCTCACTGGGGGTTTGTACAGACTCCGGAGGGGCTCCTTCATCCCAAGCGCTAATATCAAGCCAGCTCGTGGCATATCATATCCTCACAATCAGGCCCTCGGCCTCACTCAGTCAGAACCTCTCAAAAGACCCTCGAGCATATCAGTAAAATGGGGTACTCGACCCAAAAGCATAATTTTATATCTCAAAATAGTGTAAATAAGGCTGAGTTTCGAAATCAGTTAAACATAACATGACTGAGTGTAAATCATAAATCAGCAGTGAGGAAATAGCAGTAAAAAGCTCCCAAGGAGTCTAAACAAGTCGGCACGAGGCCCCAAACATGGCTTATAGCCCAAATATAGCAATAGTTTTAGAACACAATTTAACATATGATTTAGAGTAAAGTACGCAACTCAATAGTTGCCGCGGAGAGGACCAAGTCCAATCCAAAAACCAGTGCACGCCACATACTCGACATCCGACATGTGCGTCATTCTAAAAACAGTGAGCAATATGAAGTCCAGGGTTTCATACCCTCAGGACAAGATTTATAGCCATTACTTACCTCCACCCGGGCCAAAGTACTAATCTCTGATGCTCTTGCCCCTCAAATCGGCTCCCAAATGCTCTGACTCCATCACAATCAGATTAACATCATCAATACACACTAAAGGAACAAAACCCAATCGAAAAATATCAATTTAGACAATTTTTCTCGAAATTTGGCCAAATCTGGCCCTCGGTGCCCACGTCTCGGAATTCGGTAAAAATCACGTCATAAGAATCCTTATCCCTACCCGAATCTACACATATAAAATGCATCACAATCCGACCACAAACAACGCCTAAATTCCTTAATTTACAAGTCTCAATTTCTCAAGCCCTAAACCCCCAATTTATGCCATTTAACCACAAATTCCAAGCCTAATACGTCACAAAATAGCATAGAAACGAGTTTATAATCCGGGATACTTACCTCCACTGAAGACTCTCGAATTACTCCTTCAATTTTCTCCCAAACTAGCTCAACCCGCATGAAAAAATGAAATAAATGCCAAAATTTTGCGGAGGCACCTCTTTATACTTTCTATCCAGTTAATCCGCACCTGCGGTCCTAGGTGCGCACCTGCGAAATCCCACTAAAAGTCCAAACTTCGCACCTGCGAGTCCTTTTCCGCACCTGCGGCTTCGCAGGTGCGGACCATGCCTCGCACCTGCGGATTCCTCCAGTCCAGCCTCTCTTCGCACCTGCGGCCATCGCACCTGCGGCTCCCCATCCGCAGGTGCGGCCACACCAGTAAAACAACACCAGCAGCAATTTTGTTGCAAATTCCTAAGTCCAAACCTCCGTTAACCATCCGAAATCAATCCCGAGCCCCTCGGGGCCCCAACCAAACATACCAACACATCCCATTACCTCATTCGAACATAGTCAAGCCTTCGAAACACCAAAAGAAAATGCAAAAACACCAAAATCACATCAAATTCAAGCCTAAGAACTTTGAGACTTCTAATTTTTGCCAATGATGCCGAAACCAACCAAAACACATCCGATTTACCTAAAAATTTGCACACGTATCCAAAATGACATTACGAACCTGCTCCAACTCCTGGAATTCCATTCCGACCCAGATAGCCTATTTTCCACTGCCTACCGGAAATCGCCAAAAATTAACTTTTGCCAATTCAAGCCTAATTCTACTTCGGATATCAAAACTTCATTCCGAACACACTCCTAAGTCCCAAATCACCTAACGAAGCTATCTGAACAATAAAATCTACATCCCGAGGTCGTTTACCAATAAGTCAACTCCCAGTTGACTTTTTCAACTATTAAGCTAATTTAAGAGACTAAGTGTCTCAGTTCTCACCACGACCACTCCGAACCTGAACCAACCGACCCAACACAACATAAATGAAGCTGAAACGGGGAAAACAGGGCTAAAATCTCGGAACAACCGGCCAGGTCGTTACATCCTTTCCCACTTAAACATACGTTCGTCCTCGAACGTGCCAAGAGTTGTTCTCCAACACCATCAAACTGCCGCGTAACCTCATCATGCACATACCCCGGGGTGATCCCACGTCACCCTATCCCATATAAGTCCAATAGCACAACATCGTTGAAAATTTCAAAATCCAATCCTGACCCATAAACCTTAGAACCAAATTCCCACTTTTGAAATAATATACAAGATCAAAATTCCATAACTATAAACTGAACAAGTCTGGACACGCTGTATCAAGCCATATACGCACCCCAGATGAAATCATATAATACTCCGCATGACTCAAACACCCATAGCGATAACTCCCAATCACAATAGCTTCTCAGAACAACCCAATGCCGGTACATAAACTCTTATCAAGAAATGCCTCGCCCTAACACTTTCGTATACTGCCGATGATGAAGGAAACATGTAGAAACTAGCAACCATTCATCCGATCAGTCATATATGAAGCTCCCCCTTCCCAAATAGGAAGTATAGCAGATTTCTAAGCAACTCCCGATATTTATCCTTCCAACTATGCTGTAAACAATTTTGACAATGTTCATTCTAGGTCCAATGACCTCCTCTCATCCAACACGACCACTCTGCTGACATGGCACATCGATACAATTCGAAGCCATAACCTGTGCAACTCGTGCACTCAATAGCAACATCCCAATGTAATCAAATTATATAAAAGATTCACACCCCCCATTAACAATTACCATCATAACATCATGCTAAAAGCCTGGCATACATTGTGAAAAATAAAAAAACACGAATCCAATACCAAATGTCATATCCCCTACATAACTCCGCTACACTGCGATCTCATCCAAATGCTGGTCCCCGTGAAATATTTCAAGCCACCTTGCCCAAAATCAATAACCATTCGAAATTCAACATTAAGTATTCAAAGTGAATTTCCATAACCATGGGGAAATCGGACGATACCATGCCACACAACTCAGAAAGAACATAACCAATACGTCTCAACCTCGCAATACCCAATTTCCTACCTTACTCAAATCTCGCTATAAAGCCCAACTAGAACCGCACCATATGTGCATATAACTAATAATCACAACTCCTCACAACACAGAGGGGTAACTCATAGATCAGTCCTGAACATGGATAAACTCAATCACAATCGAATGGTACATTCCTCAATAATAGAAATTCGGAGCCAACAATTCCGACCCGGTGCAGAACACACACGCATACTAGCCTACCAATAATCCTAAATCAACTCTGGCCAATCACAACAGATAGATAACTCACCGAGAAGTCCACAATGACTGAATCATGGTACATATTAACATCTGACTAGCTTGCTCGCATCTTCACAGTTCACTACCACAAAACAACCTGTTTATGAGAACTCTCAGTCTCGAAGTCACGAAGCGCACCAATTACTATATCTGATCTCAACTCCAGCGCTCGAACACATAACACATTCCTAATATTCAATCATTACACGACGGATACCCCTATAATTCTTCTGTGTTACTATGCAACCTTGAATATCAGCAGTCAATCCAACAAGGGAGCGTCGAAGTACCAATGAAGTACCCTTAACTCCACACATGACCTTTCTAAAATGTATACCCTCATCAAGCCACCCAACAGTGATATCATCTACCTAGTCGTCTGAAACTGCTGATGCTGTCTAAGAAATTTGTTTTGACCTCCCTTCCAAAACTGAATCGTGACCTCACATATGCAAATCTCGACTCTAAACAACATACCGCATACGCCATGCCATCCTATGGTAAACATGAGAACTTCATAATCCCTTTCGAGCCACAAGCAACTACGCACCCAACTAGTCAAGAACTTCCCATTTGATCCCATTTAGAAACAAAATCACTATATATCACCTGAACCTCATGAACACCCAAACAACTAATCGTATCCCTTACCATGCCGATCAGACCTACTACCAAGTTGTCCTATTTACCTAAGTTTCTTTTGAATTACCTTCAAATTGATACTTCTCCTTGCCATAATACAACAATTCTCAACCCAAACTCACCACACGTGACCCAAGCACAAAACCATACCTTCGAAGGCTCATAAGTCGCCGAATACTCTCTCAAATATCCCCAAATATACAACACCCAAAATACTTACCCTGAAGAGACTTCCTGTGAATTTATATTCATTACCTTCAGTTTCCTGATATTGATATGTAGAATCCATGATAATGTAGAAATGCCATAAGTCTTGACACCCTCCAACATAAATCTCAATTACACTGACCAATTAGACATAATCGACCTGACCCGTTTGCACACTAACAAACTAGGAAAGTAATCCACTCACTTGAAGCCATAAGCAAATTCATACACTGCATACACTTCACACACTACACCTTTTACAATTACCTCTCAATCATTCCATATAATTCATTTACCCATAGAGTACATTACAACCTGTATCGAAGAATTTTCATTACTCGAGTCATTCCCAGAACCCACATCTGTAGGTCATAACTGATTTACCAATATACCTCGAACTGAAACCAATATATCACAAAATCGTGTAATCAACTTATCATTAACAGACTCCCCCACTTGGCTCAAAGCCAATGACCAAGACAACCAATAACTCACAATGCCCATAATAACACAACCCGTCTAACAACTCAAGTCATCTGCAAATCTTGCATTCACCATTGTAATAGTCATGCCAACTTCCACAAGTGATCTAAACTCGAATTACAACATATATCATTTACTGGTAGAAGAGAACTTACTACAGAACAACATAAGGATCACACACCCCAGGACAACCCGCAGGAGATACCCCTGCTCGCTTAGCCGCAAACTGATATCTCTCTATACACTTCTGAAGACCATAACTATCATGCAATCACTACGCCCTTCTGCATCTAAACACAAACAACACTTACCCTCGAGGCATCACAATACGCGGTAAGGACCTGAAGCTCATGGAAGGACTAACACTAGAGAGATGGTCAAAGAAATCTTGAGCTTATGGAAGCTCTACCCATAGACATCTGACCACATGTATACCCTCACTGGACACCACGTGTCCCAAGAATGCTACTGAACCGAGCCAAAATTCACACTTGGAGAACTTTGCGTAGAGCCTTTCCTCCCCGAATCCTTATAATGCCATTCTCAAATACTGAGTATGCTACTCCTGGCTACGCGTATACGCCAGGATGCCATCAATGAATACAATAACGAAGGAGTGCTAATACGGATGGAATACACCGCTAATCAGATACATGAACGCTACTGGGGCAATGATCATCCCAAAGGACATTAACAGGAACTCATAACACAACAGAAGGATCCGCTTCACTCCAAAACTAAACAACATGAGAGGTCTTCCAATACACTCACAACTCAAAATATACCAAACCGAGACAGAAATCAAACACTCAATAGTTCTTGCCACATTTCTAGCCAACCATTTTGTCACAATCAAACAATCTGAACACAGCTAACCATCAAATCACACTCACCACGTAGCCATCTAGTCACCAGTTCTCATCAATACGAACACAAACGAACATATAAGTCCCCAAATCCACGGCTCACACAATCGAAATCTCAGCACTCAAGCCACAGAATGAATCCGGCCTCAAGTCCTCCAGACTGGCCCATTACCAACATGCCAAAATCACATCTCATCCATGGAAGTCACAAGTCATCGATGCACAACTGATACCAAGCGCTCTCAGGCTCGTTCGAATATATAGAAGGACTTCAAGAGTTACGCTCTTGGCTGAATAAAATTGATTCGCACGACAAGAATTCAAGAATGTGAGATTTTCCTAAGGGTTCTGCAGCCTCTCGAAGATAAGTACAAACGTCTCCGTTCCGATCTGCAAGACTCTACTAAACCTGATCATGACCGGTGAGCCCTGCAACCTAGCGCTCTGATACCAACTTGCCACGACCCCAAATCTAAGCCAGTCGTGATGGCGCCTATCGTGGAACTAGGCCAGCCAAAACTACACTCAAATCGTAATAAGCTTCCATTTACATCTTCACTGAACTGATAACCCATAAAGGTTTCTTTTAAACATTTTTAAAACAGTTAAAGCTATACCGAATATTAAATGCAACCCCCGAGATCCCGGAGTCACTGGTCATGAGCATCTACAAAAAAAATATACAATTCAAAAAATAAACTCTATAATAGTAAGCAGGAGAGAGCAGGACTGCGGACGCGTGCAACTACCTCGCAAATCTCCGAAAAACCTCTGGAACAGATATAAAACTCACTCTGCCCTAACACCTGGATCTGCACACAAGGTGCATGGAGTAATTTGAGTACGCCAACTCAGTAGTAAAGGAAATAAATCAGGTCAGAGCAGAAAGAAACACATAAATCAAATCATCATTTCACAATAAGCACAACCTTTCTTTCCAACAATGTATACGTTAAATCATCACGCTTAAAAGCCGATTTTCAGTAAAATCATTTGGAAATATACTTGCCAATAGTTTCAACATAACTTTCAAGAAGTTTAGTGTAAAAATGATAAAAGTCATAAAAATCCCCTCGAGTAAAACATATTTCATAAGCTTAGAGTGAAAGTGGTAAAATCATAAGTAGCCCTTCGGGCAAAAACATGTATCAGAAACTGCCCCTCGGGCATGCCTCACAGTCACTCATAATCAGCCCCTCGGGCATACCTCACAGTCACTCATAATCATCCCCTCGGGCATACCTCATAGTCACTCATGCCTCCCAATCGCTCATCACTCGTCACTTGGCACTCGACACTCGCACTCAGTAGGTACCTGCGCTCACTGGGGGTGTGTACAGACTCCGGAGGGGCTCCTTCAGCCCAAGCGCTAATATCAAGCCACCTCGTGGCATATCATATCCTCAAAAATAGGCCCTCGAACTCACTCAGTCAGAACCTCTAAAAGCCCCTTGGGCGTACCAGTAAAACGGGGTACTCGACCCAAAAACATCATTTTATATATCAAAACAGTGTAAATAAGGCTGAGTTTCGAAATCAGTTGAACATAACATGACTGAGTGTAAATCATAAATCAACAGTGAGGAAATAGCAGTAAAAATCCCCCAAGGTGTCTAAACAAGTCGGCACGAGGCCCCAAACATGACTTATAGCCCAAATATAGCAATAGTTTTAGAACACAATTTACCATATCATTTATAGTAAAATACGCAACTCAATAGTTTCCGCGGAGAGGACCAAGTCCAATCCATAAATCAGTGCACGCCACATACTCGTCATTCGACATGTGCACCATTCTAAAAACAGTGAGAAATACGAAGTCCGGGGTTTCATACCCTCAGGACAAGATTTATAGCCATTACTTACCTCCACCTGGGCCAAAGTACTAATCTGTGATGCTCTTGCCCCTCAAATCGGCTCCCAAATGCTCCGAGTCTATCACAATCAGATTAACATCATCAATATACACTAAAGGAACAAAACTCAATCGAAAACTATCAATTTAGACACAATTCTCTAAATTTGGCCAAATCCGGCCCCCCGGGCCCACGTCTCGGAATTCGGTAAAAATTACGTCACAAGAAACCTTATCCCTACCCGAATCTACACATATAAAATGCACCACAATCCGACCATAAACAACGCCTAAATTCCTTAATTTACAACTCTTAATTTCTCAAGCCCTATACCCCCAATTTATGCCATTTAACCACAAATTCCAAGCCTAATCCATCACAAAATAGCATTGAAACGAGTTTATAATCCGGGAAACTTACCTCTACTGAAGACTCTCGAATTCCTCCTTCAATTTGCTCCCAAACTAGCTCAACCGCATGCAAAAAAATGAAAGAGATGCCAAAATTTCGCGGAGGCACCTACTTATACTTTCTGTCCAGTTAATCTGCACCTGTGGTCCCAGGTGCGCACCTGCGAAATCCCACTAAAAGTCTAAATTTCGCACCTGCGAGTCCTTTTCCGCACCTGCGGCTTCGGAGGTGCGGCCCATGCCTCGCACTTGCGGATTCCTCCAGCCTGGCCTCTTTTCGCACCTGCGCAAGGATCTTCGCACCTTTGTCCATTGCACTTGCGGCTCCCCATCTGCAGGTGTGGACACACCAGTAAAATAACACCAGCAGCAATTTTGCTGCAAATTCCTAAGTCCAAACCTCCTTTAACCATCCGAAATCAATCCCGAGCCCCCCGAGGACACATCCCATAACCTCATTCGAACTTAGTCAAGCCTTCGAAACACCAAAAACAATGTAAAAACATCAAAATCACATCAAATTCAAGCCTAAGAACTTTGAAACTTCTAAATTTCACCAATGATGCTGAAACCAACCAAAACACATCCTATTGACCTAAAAATTTGCACACATATCCAAAATGATATTACGAACCTGCTCCAACTTCTCGAATTTCATTCCGACCCCGATAACCTATTTTCCATTGCCGACCGAAAATTGCCAAAAACTAACTTTCGCCAAATCAAGCCTAATTATACTCCGGACATCAAAACTTCATTCCGAACTCACTCCTAAGTCCCAAATCACCTAACGAAGCTATCCGAACCATAAAATCTACATTCCAAGGTTGTTTACCAATAAGTCAATTCCCAGTTGACTTTTTCAACTATTAAGCTAACTTAAGAGACTAAGTGTCTCAGTTCTCACCACGACCACTCCGAACCCGAACCAACCGACCCAACACAACATAAATGAAGCTGAAACGGGGAAAACGGGGCTAAACTCTCGGAACGACCAGCCGGGTCGTTACAGACCGGCACCCATTACCTCACATATCCTTGCGTATCAACTTGTGACTAAGGAAATGTGAACATGTGATGTCATGCTTTGGCCATGGGCCACATTGCAAGACAACTGCGAATTTTTACTAAATATCATTACAAAGCTAGGCCAACAAGGCCTTCATATTTATTGCAGCTGATAAACCAACCAAATATACATACCAGGCCTACAAGCCCAACATACTGCACTAACTAGCAGGATATGTCTACAAGCCTCTACTGGTGGATATACTATGATCGGAACAGCTCCCAGACCTACTCAATACATATATACATAATATGTTCATAAATATCTAGACCCGGCAACTCCGAAAGGCATGGAGCTTACCGATCAAGGTGAACTCGGGCAACACTTAATGAGCAGGTCTACCAGTCTGTCAGTCTGAACCTGCATGCATGAAATGCAGCGCTCCCAGAAAAGGGATGTCAGTACGTAAAAATTATACCGAGTATGTAAGGCAATATAC
This sequence comes from Nicotiana paniculata, assembly GCA_005239505.1. Classification (NCBI taxonomy): domain Eukaryota; kingdom Viridiplantae; phylum Streptophyta; class Magnoliopsida; order Solanales; family Solanaceae; genus Nicotiana; species Nicotiana paniculata. Next base: position 27,530 of record MDKI01277512.1, on the reverse strand, counting down.
TGAAAGCTGAAACAGAACTGATAATATAATAAGTGAAAGCAACTGGAAGTCAAAGATAATCTGAAGATATGCTTACCTGCTGATACTAACTTAACTCTCTCAATATAGTAAGTAAAATGGTTGTCCAGCCTTATAAGGCTCGGTGTATATATATAACTGCTCTGCCGAAGAAGGCTCGCTCATAGGCACTCAGCCATACTAGGCTCTGTATCTCGGCCAACTAGGCTCGCTCATAGGCGCTCGGCTACAGTAGGCTCGGTATATATATTTCCATCTAATCAGAGGTTGCCCAACAGGGGCCTTTCCATCGAATATAGCTCGATGGTAATGAAAATATTGTACTGTATATATAGACTCTCTGCTCTCTTGACTGGAAAAAGAAAATACTCAATTGAATATGAAGTCCTGATAAGGATAATATTGTAACTTACAAGACTAGGAAAATATACGTAAATTTCGGGATATGAATTTTTCTTTATGCCTCGTTATCAAACTCGTGTAATTACGAGATCATGCAAAATGAAGGAAGGTCTTAGCCTTAACATACCTGAAGTAGGGGAAAATCCATATGATATTCTTGCAAAAGGTTGCACTGTACTCCCTTAGAATCGCAAAATTTTACGTTGCTAAAGCTTTAACAATTCTCGTTGGATTGGTTGAAGAATCACGTTGCTTAATCAAATATTTAGAACCTGGTTGAAGTGTTTGAAATTAAAAAAATTAGAACTTCTAAGAATCGGTAACGTTTTCTTTATGGAGTCTTGAGAATGAAATGTTATTTTTGGTTATTTTAAATTAATAAAGTGAAATGTGTCTTTTAACCAGTATGCTAAGTTGCCACCTAATCAACAATGACTAAGAGTCATTTGTTTGATTTGGTGGCTTGCTGCCACATGGGGGTGAGGTGGGTATTTTGATCTTATCCAATAATTAATTAATTAATTAGGTAATATCCCGCTACTCGGTAATTAATCAATTACCCACATAATGAAGGATTGTCTCAAATTACTTAAAATTCTACTCCTTTTTAATATCCTTTTCACATCACATTATCATGGTCATATGGTACCTTGTATGGCATTAGTCCATAAATATCGGGTATTAACACTCGGCTCGTACTTTATCCCGACATGCCAAACTTGGATGAAAAATTATTTTCTTTGACTTTCTTCCCCTCTCGCCTTCACGAATTTACTCATTACTTGTTGAAAATAGAATAATGCCTATAATCTCAAAATGATCCCATTCCCTAACTTACGTCGATTAACTTATGATGAAACTTTAACATACTAAAATGCGGGATGTAACAATATTGAAGTACAAGTCCATAACAACAAATAGATGGACAAGTCCTCAACATCATAAGGGAGGACAAATCCATGGTAGAATATAGAAGGACAAATCCATAAAGAGGCAACTTAAGGTGCAAAGGGACTTAAACGTCCACCTTAAGATTGAAAAATTATAGTTCCTTTTAAGGAAAAACCTACGAAGAGGCCAACTTATGGTGCTAAGGAACTTAAATGTCTACCTTAAAACCGGAAAGGTATAGTTACTTTTAAGAACAAACCCATGAAGAGGCCAACTTAAGGTGCAAAGGGACTTAAATGTCCAACTTAATATTGGAAATTTAGAAGGATTCAACTCGAATACTTGGTGAACTTGACGATATCGACTTGAGCACTTGGCAAACTTTGAAGATTTGGCGGACTTTGCAAACTTCAACTTGAAGAGTGATGGACTATTAAACCTTAACTTGAATTATTAGCAGACTTGAATGCATCAACTTTAAAATTTGGAGGGCTTAAGTAATTCACCTTGAAGACCGACGGACTTGAAGACTTCAACTTGGAAACTTGAAGGGCCTGAATATTTCAACTTGAAGACAAGCGAATTTGAGGACTTGAACTTGAAGAGCGGTGAACTTGAAGACCAGCGGACTTAAAGATTTGGCAAACATGAAGACATAGTGAATCTCCGGTCTTCAATGCAAACACTTAGTGGCCTCCTAAAAGACTATAATTATTCCATTGAAGATACCAATTTACCATAGAGGCTTGCCGCCATTAAATCAAATAAGATCCAAAGTTCAACAGAATAATGGTATTTCAACTTGATTTTTAAGTGCTGATTGAATGGATTACATTCTATCATACTTCATTCGAACAACAATTGGGGCACTATATATCTTTTGAACTTATGCGACTGAACTTAGAATGAAACTCTAAGCTGCCTACATACCTCGATGAAGAGGATCAAGTCATATCGTATCTTAAAATATGTGATTTTTTTTATGTCCTAACTTTTTCTTAGGCCGCTTCTTTCGAGGTTTTCAACCCTTTTTTTGTGGTGGGCCGTACCCAGTTTAGACTCATGCAGGCCAGGAGTAACCTGCAGGTTATGCTCTTGCGTTAAGGAGTTGCAACTTTAAGGATAATACTTCTTTAATAACTTGCCATTGATAAGGCTGATTCTCATGCCATCTGCATCAACCAGCTTGTAGGCTTTACTTGAATAAGATTCTTGCACGACATATGGCCCACCCTATTTTGAAGTGAACTTCCCTACAAGTTTATGGGAAGAAATAATGGGCCTTCATATGGAAAGGACTTGATCTCTTACTTGAAAGGATCATGGACGAACTCTTTTGATGAAGGCACAAGACAATCTAGCTTGATAACATTTAAGACTCTGTTGATCTTCCAACCTATTCTCATCAAGAGGCTCCGACTATGTTAGTCAAAGTTGGGCATTTTCTTCATCAGTGATCCCTTCTTGAATAGCTAATCGTAATGAAGGTATTTGATTCTCAAGTGGCAAAACTGCTTCAACTCTATAGACAAGTGAATAAGGGGACGCTTATGTTGGTGTGCGGTGAGTTGTCCTGTATGCCCACTGAACTTCTTCCATACAGTCATGCCAATCTCGTTTGGATTTGGAGACGACTTTATTTAACAAGTTGCATAGATTCTTGTTGAATGCCTCAGCTAGACCCTTGGCGGCAACATTGTACAAAGAAGAATTGCGTTGGTTGAAGCCAAAGAGATCACAATTCTTGTTCATCAACCTATTGTCGAATGGCTTGCCATTATCCGTTATTATGTAACAAGGAATGCCAAAGCGATAAATTATGTTTACTCGGATAAACCTTGCAACATTTTCCTTTGTAAGAGCAACAAGTTCGACCAATTTTGAGAAGTAGTCAGTTGCAGATCCACCAGTGAATTTTGACAATGGTCCAACAACATCCAGTCCTCAAGCATCAAATGGCCATGATGCAACAGTCGAATGTAGCACTTTAGAAGGCTGATGAATAAAATCTGCATGGAACTTGCAAGCCTTGCATCTTCAAGCGTAGTCCAAGAATTATTTTACCATTGTTGGCCAACAATATCCCATACTTTTTATATGAGATTGGAGCTTTGGTCCAGACTGATGTGATCCACATACCCCCAAAATGTTCTTCTTGCAAAGCTTGGAGTGCTTCATCTTGACCTAAGCATCGCAAGAGTACTCTCTCAAATAATCTTCTATATAGAGTGTCCTTGTAGTAAAGAAAGTGAGGTGCACGACGGCGAATTTCAGTCCTTCTCCTCGGATTTTATGGGAGTATGCGTAGCTCAAGTAATCGTTAATGGATTTTCTCCACTCTTCCTTCTCAGCTTCAGAAACGGCCACAAGATACTCGATTTCATTTTCTTCATTTTCACCTTCATTTGGCGGCGGTACGACCCATTTTTGGCAGATACTAACTTGCGCTTGATCAGGCAGGGTTAACAATGAATCTAGGGCAGATAAATCATCAGCCTTCTTGTTTTCTTTCCTAGGACCATGTTGAATAATCATGTCACTGACCCACCCATTAATTTTTTAGCATAATCATGATATGAGCGTAGTTCAAGTTTCTTGACCTCGTAACTACCTAAAAGCTGGTTGATCACTAACTGAGAGGCACCAAAGAGTTGCAATTGGAACTGCTTCATTTCTGAAGTCATTTCAAACCCAAGTATCAATGCTTGATACTCAGCAACGTTGTTAGAGCAGAGTTGCGCCAACGTAAAAGAGTAGGGCAAAACTGCACCTTGAGAAGTGTACTACGCTGGCACCAGCTTCTCCAGGATGCACAACACCAACAAAGTACATCTTCCATGGAGGTTGAACTTCAATAACCATTGCGTCCGCATAAGGTAGTTTGTCAGTTAGCTCCCAATCATCAGGTATAGGGTGATCTGCTAAGAAATCTGCTAACATTTGTCCTTTTATAGCCTTTGAGGGACGTACACAAACTTGAATTGTTGAAATTGGAAGTACCATCTCGCTGGGCGATCACTAAGAACAGGTTTTGACATCACGAACTTGATGGTATTTCCTTTAGAAACAAGACGAACAACATGAGCTTGAAAATAATGCTTCAACTTTTGAATTGAGAAGACTAGCGCCAAACACAACTTTTCGATCGGCAAATAATTCAGCTCATTTGGTGTCATCGATGTTACGCCCCACAATATTACGTCGATACTACGCCTTGCAGTATTATATTATGACGATATTACACCATGTAGTATTATACGTGATTGTCGTAAGATAGTTGACCTCAGTTCAAGGACAATATTATTTGGAGATTAAGAGCATTATGTTATTTCAAACAAGTGATGAGTAAATTCGTAAAGGATAAAGGGAACACGAATTAAAGAAAATGAGTTTCGTTGAAGGTTGTGGATTTAGGATGAAATATGGTCCGAGCTATAATATACTATATTTATAGACTAGTACCATACAAGGTACCATATGAACGTGATAGTGTGATGTATAAAGCATATTAAAAATGAGTAAAATTTTAAGTAATTTGAGGCAATTGTTAATTATGCGGGTAATTGGTTAATTACCGGGTAACGGGACATTACCTAATTAACTAATAAGTTGGATAAAGATTAAAATTTCCCACCTCCACCCCCATGTGGAAGCAAGCCACTTATTAAGCCAATGAATCATAGTCATTCTTTATTAGGTGGCGTCCTAATACACTAAGTTCAAGACACCTCAATATTCAAGACTTTCAATACAAAACATTTCCATGGCTAGGCCTATAACTTCATTAATGTTTCATCTACGAACTACAATATTACAATCCATGTGGTGCTTTTGATATTCTCAACCAAATTCCTGTAATACTTGACTTGTTGTATGATAACACTGAAATAGAATTTTACATGATTCCATAATAACAGATGTCACTAAGCAAAGGCAAGAATAATTCACTCTAACGTCTCAGGTTGAGTCCTTGACGATGCTCTGATTAGTGGACATAATTGTTAAGCCTAATTCATATTGGAAACTAAGAACATCCAAACCTCCAGATTAGCAAGACAATTTTGAATTTTGTAATAGCAACGTGACTTGCAATTCTAAGAGAATCGGCTCATGTATGTTAAAGTTATCCCTTCCTTCTTTTTGGCATGATCCAAATAATACAAATGAAACAAGCAAAATAGGCAACTTTCATAAATGACTTTATTCATAGAAATACTAGGGGTATCTATATTTTTTATTCCCCATGTGAATTATTATTATATATTCTGTTCATGGGTCTCAGAAAAATAGGTATTTGATAAAGTTTAGCCGAAAGGTATATTGATTTTATGGCATTCCGAGAAAATCTATTTACGTATTTCTTATGCATTTCATGCATTTATACATGTACATTGACCCATGACCAGATGACGTTATATACGCGTATATATGTATATTATATGGATATGGGATATGGGAGAAGGTTATCGGTGTTATATACGAATCACCACCTGATCAGCTGGTATATGTTGATGATTTTGCCTAGAGTGGCCGAGATGATATGATGGGATGCCCTCAGAGGCCTGATGATATTATGAAATATGTACCTATGCACAATATGACATTCATACGCATATGCATGACACTATAATTATTTCATGAATTACAGAGTTATCCAAACTTACAGGTTGAGTCATTCACTCTATATCACTTCCATGTATGTTATGTAATTATTTATGTGCCTTACATACTCGGTACATTATTCGTACTGGCGTCGCTTTTTCCTGGGGACGCTACGTTTCATGCCCGTAGGTCCCGATAATCAGGTCGAGAGCCCTCCAAGTAGGCTATCAGCTCAGCGGAAGATGTTGGTGCGCTCCATTTTCTTCGAAGTTGCTTGTTTTATTAGTATGATTTAGACGTGTATTGTTTGGCACGACGAGACTTTGTCCCGACCTTTATGAAAATTATGTATTCTTAGAGGCTTATAGACAGATGTCATGTACATAAAAGATTGTATGGCCTTGTCGGCCTACGCTCAGTATACAAGTGGTTATTTTGGTCTTATAGGCCCGTAGGTCTTATGTATAAGTTGGTATCACATGTATTATACTTATCTCACACAGCCTTCCGACTCAGTTATCTATGATAGTATGACATGAAGAGATACGTTATGTTGGTACTCGGTTGAGTATGGTACCGGGTTCCGGTCTCGCCCCCTCCCCTAGGTTTGGGGTGTGACAAAAGTGGTATCAGAGCAGCTCTGTCCTAGGGATTCTACAAGCCGTGTCTAGTAGAGTCTTGTTTATGGGTGTGTCGTGCACCACACTTATAAGCAGGAGGCTACTGGGCATTTAGGATTGTCACTCTTTCTTCTTTCTCTAAATCGTGTGGTAGAGCTCAATCGTAAGAACTAAATTTCCTAAACTCTATCTTATTCATAATACGAAGATGCCTATATCCAGAAAGACTGTTGGTAAGGGATTGAATGCGGCCGTGGAAGATTTGAGTCATAGGAACTCAATTTTTGCATCATGCTTATGATGGATGAATATGAGGTATTCAACAAATCATGTGTATACTAACATGTGTAAGTTTCTTGATAGGATACCTAAGGCAAGAATGTCTATCCAGTCTTACGGTAAAATAAATAAATAAGAGAATCGGAAGGGATACACAAGTTTCAACAAATAGAAGAAGAAAGGTGAAGAAGGGTACGAGGTACCTGACTAGTAGAGATGAACATTACCTACAATTCAGGAAGAGAGATATATGCATTTTGATTTACCTTCATTAATAACAGAGGTATGTACAATTGGATGCACCCATTTCAGTTATGATCTATGGGGGGCTAACAGGTGTAGTTAAGAGAAGCACGAGATATCAAGATCTGGTTGGTGTTAGAGTAACCCAAAATGATGGATGGATTGTTTGAGTTAGTTGACATTTTCGAAGGATATTACAAAGGTGCTAGTATACCTCCTTATGAAACACCTAGATGGTGAACTCTAGAACATAACAATTAGATGTGAATACTAGCATGATCAAGAAATTCGGAAGATAGGCACTGAAAGCCTGGAAGGGATAAATACTACCTTAGTGTGGCTCCCGTCCTTAGTAGAGAAAAAATGTTGAGCAAATCGAAGAGCCAATGAATGAAGCAAGGGGAGCTAACAATAAAAGAATGTCTTGTTGACGTTTTTAAAAGAAAACGATAGACAGAAATGTTAGCATGAAATAAGAAGAGAATTAATGAAGAACTATGAGTAAGATGTGATACATGGATGACAACGATAGAAAAAAAATGATAGTATTACAGAGTCTATAGTCAAGTGAAGGAAAATACGAGAGGTGATAGGCCTTGAGGAAACAAAAGAGTATAGGTCATAAAGTCACATCCTCATTTCGAGAAATAAGTTCGTGGCTCTAACGTGATCACCAAGGGAAAAGGTTAGACTCCAGAGTAATAGAAATCAGTATGGGCTGGTGAAGAAGATAAACTAAACATGAATTAGGAACTAAGTGATTTGATAATAGTCAGCATCATGAGAATTTCATATTGCATTCCGGCGATAATAGAATGGACAACAGAAGAAGATCCATTCGGAGAATGGTCACTCAGGAAGGCGCTTCCCCAAATCAAGCAATCTGAGCAAAGTTAAGCTTAAGGGATTGTATATGCCAATTAAACTAAGTGTCACCATCGCGGGTAAGGAATTTTGTTATCCTTGGTACAGAAGGATTACCGCAAGGCGAGTAAGGGTCATTGATGATGTGAAAGGACGCCAAAGATGAAGAGGAAAAACATCTATAGGCAGGTCGTCGTAGCTCCAACTCTTAGTACTCCCCTAAATGGGGAATATGGAATGGTGTGGCGTTAAGTCAGAATTAAGTGGAGCTAGTAACTATGGAATGATAAAGGAAGAATGCGATAAAAATGAGAAACGGATGAGATTGCACTTATTTAAATGTTACAGATATGCTATGATTCCAGAACATTATGTAAGCACGACGTCAAGAAAAGGAAGTAAGGATTCCTGCTCGGGATGTTATTGATAGATAAGGTGCCAGTACGTGAGGTAAGTTAATACAAAGGAAATAACCCAAGAAAGATTACGCGGAATATGCGATGAGAATGGGCCAACAAATAGTTAGTAGTTGATTTAGGAAAAGCCTAGTCATGACTAGACAAGAGGTTACAGACAAATCAGCAGATCATGCAAGATAAATATGGTGAACCCCAACATGGAGAATTCATCCTTACAGTAACGTCATTATAATACTTGAGGTATATTCAAATAGGAGTCGGGGAAGTTAAAGGTAACGTATGAACATTACGAGAATAAAAGAGAGTTCCACTGGGAAGATAGTCAAAATATCAGTTCAGAAGAAATCCTACAAACACAAGAGCATAGAGGTAAGAAACTAGGGATAATTATAGGCAAAGAAGGACATCAAAAGGTCCGTAATAAGCTCACATCTTTACAAGAGTCAAGAGTTCTCCCTAAGTACTACAACAAAAGACTAGCTGAGGAAATAAGGAAGAAGGCTTCAACCTAAGCACAACGACCTAAAGAGGAAATGGTCGTGTAAAAATAGTCTCACAACAACATTGTAAGCACTCCAAAGGAAAGTGGGACCTACAGTGGCTAATGAACGGGAAATATAATTAAAAGATGTAACGACCCGGCCGGTTGTTCTGAGAGTTTAGCATTGTTTCTCCCGTTTCTGCTTCATTAAATATGGTTCAGCTTCATTAAATTGTGTTAGATTGGTTGGCTCGGGTTCGGAGCAATTTTTGGAGAGAAATGAGACACTTAGTCTCTTATCTTGGTTCAATAGTGGAAAAGTAAACCGAATGTTGAATTATTGGTAAACGACCTCGGAATGTAGATTTTATGGTTCAGATAGCTTCGTTAGGTTATTTGGGAAATAGGAGTGTGTTCGAAATCTGGTTTTGATGTCCGATGTAGAATTAGGCTTGAATTGGCGAAAGTTAGTTTTTGGCGATTTCAGGTGGGCAGTGGAAAATAGGCTATCGGGGTCGGAATGGAATTCCGGAAGTTGGAGCAGGTTCGTAATGTCATTTTGGATATGTGTGAAAATTTCAAATCAATCAGATGTGTTTTGGATGGTTTCGGCATCCTTGGTGAAATTTAGAAGTTTCAAAGTTCATAGGCTTGAATTTGATGCAATTTTGGTGTTTTTGCGTTGTTTTTGGTGTTTCGAAGGCTCTACTAAGTTTGAATAAGGTTATGGGACTTGTTGTTATTTTTGGTTGGGGCCCCGAGGGGCTCGGGATTGATTTTGTATGCTTAACGGAGGTTTGGACTTGGGAATTTGCAACAAAGCTGCTGCTGGTGCCATTTTACTGGTGTGGCCGCACCTGCGGAGGGGGAGCCATAGGTGCGATGGCCGCAGGTGCGAGGATGATGCGCAGGTGCGGAGTTTGGCAGCTTGTGAAGGGGTCGCAGGTGCGGATGGGTGGCCGCATCTGCGGAAGCACAGGTGCGAAGAGGTAGTCATAGGTGCGGACAATGGGGACTTGAGTCAAGTACGCAGAAGCGAACCTGGGACCGCAGGTACGGGTCCGCAGGTGTGCATAAGTGGCCGCAGGTACGAGACCACTGGCCAGAAGAGTATAAATTCATGCCTTCAAGAAATTTTGGCATTTTCTTCATTTTGCATGCAGATTGAATCATTTTGAGAGCTATTTGGAGAGGGATTTCGAGGGTCTTCTGTGGAGGTAAGTTTCTTGGACCAAGAACTTGATTCTATGTTGTTTTCTAAGTAATTAAACCGGAAATTAGTTAGATTTAACCCCAAAATTGGGGAAGTTAGGGCATGAAAAGATTGAAACTTTGATTGAGTAATTGGAGGGGCAATTGTGGTCTGATTTTGGTGTTCTTGATATGTATAGAATCGTGGGAGGATGTGGATTCTCGTGGTGTTGATTTTATCAAATTTTGAGACGTGGGCCGGGCGGCCGGATTTGGCAAACTTTGGCAATTGTGCCTAATTTTGATATTTTTCGATTGGGGTTCGTCTCCCTAGCATATTTTGATGTTATTGATCTGATTTGTGTTAGGCTCAGAGAATTTGGGAGCCGATTCGAGGGAAAGAGCATCACGGAGTAGTTTTGGGCTATTTTGAGGTAAGTAACGATTGTAACTCTAAACCTGAGGGTATGACACCCCGTTATTTCATATTGTTTTGGTAAATGAGGTGACGCAGATGCTCGGTGACGAGCGTGTGGGCGTGCATCGATAGGGATTGTGACTTGGTCCATCCCGTAGCGACTATTAAGCCGCGTATTCGATTTGAAGCCTTACGACATCCTGTCTTTCAGAAGTGTACACTTGTTTATGGGTTGTGACCCATGTTTGGGGCCTCGTGTCGTCCTGTTTAGACCCTCAGGGGTATTTTCCATGTTTGGGGCCTTGTGCCGGCCTATTTAGACCATCAGAGGTACTTTTACACTATTCTAACACTATCCTGATAGAACTTCTGTGAATTCAGTCATGTTTACCACTTGTTGTTATTTTCACTGTTATCACACTGCTTTGAAACTCTGAGAAGTATTTTGGGCTGAGTCCCGTGAGTTGAGATGAATTGCCAGAGTGGCTTGTGAGGATGACTGAGTCAGGCCGAGAGACGAGTATGTGAGTATAGTTATGGATCGGGTTGCACACCACAACAATATATATGTCCAGGCCGAGAGCCGAGTATGTGAGGATAGTTATGGATCAGGCTGCACGCCGCAGCAATGTATATTATATATGGATCGGGCCGCATGCCACAACAATATATTGTATTGGTAAAAAAAAGAGTTTCACACGTGTAATAAATCTTGATGACTCAGTAGTCTATGTGGAGAAATGAAGACACGACAGCTGCATGGGACTCTAAGAAGAGGTACGAGGCAAAGAGGCACGGAAAATCACATCCACGGGTTAATTAGCTACGGAAGTTTCAACCTAATTGAGAAGACGACGAGACACGGTCAAAAGTGTATTTGGACAGAATAAAGGGTAGATTCAGAGATCTTCAAATTAGAGATCCATACGTTACACAACATTCACTCAACAATTACAGATGATTCATTGTAACGTTACATTGAAGTCGTTATTAGTCATTAATGCTCAATCACTGAAAAAGGAAGACGTTATATTAGTATTTTCCCTATATAAGGGAGTAAAATATAACCTGTAAGGGGAGGATCCCGAACCACTATTGCAATATACGTTCTTTCTGTGCATCTTACTGCTTTCCATTTACAAGTTTTCCTACTATAATTTTATTCTTTGGTTATCAGAAACCCGTGTTCTTCTTAAAATAGCTTTGGGCAAAGAATCCAATTCTTTGGTTAAACAAATTGGTTCTGTTACCGGGAGTCTGATAATCTTTGTTTTCTTTTCAAGCGATATCCTCTGAACTATGTCGAACTCCGACGACAACAACCAACAAAGGAATAGAACACCAGTTCCATCGCCTTCCAGAACCCCATGTGGTTCAAGGGAACAATCCCCAAAAAGATCCAATAACAACAATGATAATAATGATCAAATATTGGAACAAGATCGAGTAAAGCAAATGATTGCAGAGTATGTGAGCCAAGCTTTGCATGAATTTGCAAGGGGATTACCGCCAGCGTTATCTGCACCACCGACACCACCCCCCCAATAATACCATCACCATGGAAAATCCTCAATCTGGTTGGTAAACTCAGGAAGGGGAGATACTCCTAATGAATCTCTCGAAGCGAGACCAGGTATATCTAATAACTCTGAAGTACAGACTTTATTACTAACTTTGCAGAAACAGGTGAAGAAACAAAATGATCGAATCGAACAAATTCTTGGAGTACCACCTGTTATCAAAGGCATTGACGTTGATAGATATTCTCAACAACCTTGGAAACCAAGCGCAGCACCCGTACCCATTCCAAAGAAGTTTAAAATGCCTGACGTACCTAAATATGACGGGACAACCGACCCACGCGATCATGTAACTGCTTTTACCACCGGAGTGAAGGGCAGCGACTTAACAAAACAAGAAATTGAGTCGGTCCTGGTTAAAAAATTTGGAGAAACACTTACCAAAGGGGTGATAACCTGGTATTCTCTTCTCCTTGAAAACTCTATTGATTCTTTTGCTGAGCTTGCACATTCTTTGATAAAGGCACACTCCGGTGCACAAAAAGTCGAGAAAAGGATGGAGGAAATCTTTAAAATAAAACTAGGAGATACGGAACTACTTCGTGAATTTGTAGACAGGTTTCAACGAGAAAGAATGCAACTACCAAGGGTGCCTGATAATTGGGAAGCCATGGCATTCTCAAGTAATATAAATGAAAAAAGCTCAAAAGCCACGAGAATACTCAAGGAAAGATTGAGAGAATTACCAGCTACAACATGGAACGATGTTTATAACATGTATAGTACTAAACTTCGAATAGAATAAGATACCATTGCTCGTCCGAAAGAGGAAGATTATACCAGATCCAGGTGTTCAGAATTAGACAGGAGATCAGGTAAAAACAGGTAGGATCCTTACATGGGACCATCGGGACGTGAAACTCGTCCCAGGTTCGAAAACACCAGATCAGATTATGGACCACCAAGCAGAGATGCGGGCTCGTCTTCATCTAGATCCATAAGGGATCAAGTTCAGCGACCTAGAGGTAATGCGCAAATTGGGGATAATACCTTTAATGTAAGTACCTCTGAACTAATTTCAGTGTTAAGAAATTTGGGTGATAAGGTTCGATGGCCCAAAGAGATGAGGTCGAACCCGAATAAGAGGAACCTAGATCTCTGGTGTGAATTCCATAATGATCATGGAAACAGAACTGCAGATTGCAGAATTTTGCAAGGTGAGGTAGAACAATTATTGAAATAGGACTTTTGACAGAATTGTTCAGTGAAAAAGGTAAACAGGCATACATGAAGAATAGGCAGGATCCCTCAAAACCTCCATCTCCAAAATGAACCGTCAACGTGATAAACGGAGGTGAAGAAGTAAACAGAGTGGTCTGCAAAATGACCACAAAGTTCACAATTACACACATAAAATGGGTTCATGAAAATCTGGAGGCAGACGATATAACCTTCGATGATGCAGATATCGGCGGATTAATGCTTCCTCAGAACGATGCTCTGGCAATATCTTTACTTATTCATGACACTAACGCAAAAAGAGTGTTGATTGATCCAGGTAGTTCAGTCAATATCATTTTGCTAAGAGTCGTGGAAGAAATGCTATTGGGGAATCAAGTAATCCCAAGGGCACGAGCCATATCAGTGTTTGATAACTCTACGATTATAACAAAAGGAGAAATTAAGCTTAGCACTTATGCTGAGGGGGTGATCAAAAGTACCAGGTTCCAAGTCATCGATACTGACATGGCTTATAACATAATCGTGGGAAGGCCATGGATCCACGACATGAAAGCAATACCCTCCACCTTGCATCAGGTAATTAAATTCCCCTCTGAATGTGGGATTCAACAAATTAGAGGCGATCAGCAAGCCGCGAGAAATATAAATTTCGTGGTACACTACAACAAAAAAGTAGAGGTGGAAGAATCAAAAGATAAGGGAATCTCCCAAGCAGGTAACACCGCCCAAACAGGCATGGAAGAAATTACTACCCAAATAGGTACGGAAGGTATTATTGCTGAAAAGACACGGCAGGCTGTCAAATATTATCATATAACTAACAATGAGGCAGAATACGAAGCTGTTATTGAAGGATTAGAACTTGCACGAGCTCTCAATCGAGCAAATCATAGATCAAAAGCGATTCCCAACTGGTAGTAAATCAAATGCAGGGGGCTTACATCGCTCGAGAGACTCAGATGCTACAATATTCGTAAAAGGCACGAGAGCTCGTGAGATAATTCAAAACATGGAAGGTAGTACAAATACCTAGAGAGGAAAATGCTGAAGCAGATGCATTAGCTAACCTCGCAGCAGTCACGGAAGTAACAAACAAGGACAATGCAGTCGTCGTTCATCTATTCCATTCCGCTATCGACCAGGATAGAAATGAGGTAACTTTCAATAATTTAACTTGGGGTTGGAGAAACGAAATACCAAAATATTTTGCAGAATGGCACAGTACCTGAAGACAAGAAAACAGCTCAAGCACTTCGCCGCAAAGCTGCACGGTACTACCTCATTCGCAACTCATTATATCGCAAGATGTTCGTGTCACGCCCGGAAATCCCACCATCGGGTCGTGATGGCGTCTAACGTTAAACCCGCTAGACAAGCCAACGTGTATAGATAAACTAGGATATTAACATCAATTTAATAGGATAAACTAAACGGTTCACAATTTAACAGCAAAATAAATATGGTTTCAAGCTAAATAAGTTCAACATAATACAACAACGCGTAAATTTTCCCAAAACCTGGAGTCACAAACTCACGAACTGTCTATAAGAGTGCTAAATACAAGTCAGAAAAGAGAATACATAGCTGTCTCTGAAACTAGGAAAAAAACAAGACAGAAGTGAAGACAAAGGTATGGAAGAGACGCCAAGGCCCACTAACGCCAGCGGGTATACCTTGAAGCCTCTATGATAAACTGGAAGAAACTCCCACTAATGATGTCCTCCGGGTCCGGCTGCGTAATCTGTACAACATAAAGAAGTGCAGGTGTAGCATCAGTACAACCGACCCCATGTACTGAATAAGTGACGAGCCTAACCTCGGAGAAGTAGTGACGAGGCTAAGACACGACAACAAAGTGTACCTGTGCAGTTCAATAGTATAGCAGAAACTAAACACAAATACAATTACGGGGAGAACATGCTGGGGGTAAGAGATAGCAAATACTGAAATGAAAGAAACGAAAACAACAGTCTGAAATATCTGAAAATAATAATAGGAAATGACAACACAGATTAAACAATGAAAGATGCGGCACGACATGTCCCCTCGTGCATAATAATAATATAAAACATGTAACAAAATGACCCCTCGTACATAATAAATATAAAAATGGCACGGAATGTCCCTTCGTGCATAATAAATATAAACATGGCACGGAATGTCCCCTCGTGCATAATAAATATAAACATGGCACGGAATGTCCCCTCGTGCATAATAATATAAAACACGGCATGAATCACCCTTCGTGCTTTAACACTCTTCCTCACCCAAATAGCAATCACAAACAAGCGCAAGGAAATAAACAGAGTAAAAATAGAAATCCCGACAAGGGAACATCAATTAAACAATTAAATCCCAGCAAGGGAACATCAATTAAACAATTAAATCCCGGCAAGGGAACTATACAACGATGACCCGACAAGGGTACATTTCAATAACTCTTTCTCTTTCTTTAACTTTCATTTCCATAATCCATTCTATACTCGAGCCAGTGCTCCAAAGGATGTAATTATCTCATATTCCTTCATCATTCGTTTCACAATTTGAGTCAATGCTCCAAGGATGAAATTATCTCATATCTCTTCATTATTCATTTTACAATTTGAGCCAATGCTCCAAAAATGTAATTATCTCATATATTAATTTGAGCCAATGCTCCAAAGATGTTTAAAGATTACAATCCCCTTCACATGCCCTTTAATACGTATAGAAATCCTCAATTAGGCATAGAAAATACAATAAAGTCATAATATTCACAATATAGGGACTCACGGTCATGCTAGACACCAATGTATAGATACTCGTCACCATGCCTATACATCGTATTTGACAATTAGCAAATAGAAAATAATACTCAACTCATATTCTCTCAAGCAATCAACCCTCTAACACCGCCTTTCCTTTAGAATTCGACTCCGGAATGGTATTATATAGACATAATCAACACAAGTATATCAATAAGGATTCAATGATTCAATTACATGGCCTAATTATCCATTTCCTAGCATTCTTCCAAAATTATCAAAATTCGACCTCGGGCCCGCTCGCTCAGATTCTTGAAATTCTCGAAGGGAACACTTACCCAAAGCCTAAAGATCATAAATATATGATTTTTACTTGATTTCATGGCCAATTTACAGAAAATTCTAAAGTGATCACAATTTTTAGGTTACTACCCAATTTCTTGAATTTTTGCACTGGTTTATGTAGTTAATTAGGCTAGGATGCATGCATGAAACAAAATTCCAGGTGGAATTCACTTACCTTATGAGACCTGGTTGATAGCTCTTAAAAATGGAGGAAATCGCCTAAGGAAGAAGATGGAAAATGAGAAAAATGGGTTTAAAACCCGTTTTTAAAACTCACTGCCTGAACAGTGAACTCGCACCTGTAGCTCTAGGGACCTCACATGCGGTCTCGCACTTGCGAGAAGAATCTCGCACCTGCGGAATTGGGCTAGGGGTCTGGAATCGCACCTGCGAAGTGGAGACCGCACCTGCGAGAAGTGCTCCGCACTTGCGATGGCTGGCCAGGCCACTGGTGATCGCACCTGCGATGCCTGGGACCGCACCTATGGTCTCGCACCTGCGATGCTGGGCAACCGCACCTGCGGTCACACCAGAGCAGGTGCACCAGCAGCCTTATTTGCTGGTTTTTAGCCCCGTTAGGTACCCGGAAGGCACCTGGGTCCACCCGAGCCCTAGTCCAAATATACCAACAAGTCCCAAATCATATTACGGACTCGCTCGAGCCTTAGGAACACTCAAAACAACGCTAAAACTCGAAATCACACCCCCAAACCTCAAGAACCAAACTTAGGAATTTTAAGGTTTCTAAACTTCGCTAACAACGTGCCGAACTGAACTATTTAACTCGGAATGATACCAAATTTCACAGATAACTCCCACAACATCCTACAAACTTATCCATGCGATCAAATCGCCAAAACAACATCATATACATCGAATTAGGCCTCAAAATCCATGAATTCTATCAAATTTCATAAAACATCAAATTTTCCATTTTAATTCCAAAACCCGTCAAACGAAATTCGATTTCAACCAAACTTCACAGAAAGTGCTTAAACCATATATATAACCTGTACCGAGTGCCGGAACCAAAATACGGGCTCGATACCATCACTTTCTAATCAGATTTTATTTTCAATTTCCTTAAATATTTTCAGAAAACAATTTTACTCAAAAATTCATTTCTCGGGCTTGGGACCTCGGAATTCGATTCCGGGCATACGCTCAAGTCCCATATTTTCCTACAGACCCTCCGGCACCGTCAAATCACGGGTCCGGCTCCATTTACCCAAAATGTTGATCGAAGTCAAATTTATTCATTTTAATATCAAATCTTAGCATTTTGTTTTCACAAAATTTCATATTTAAGCTGTCCGGCTACGCGCTCGGATTGCGCACACAAATCGAGGCAACTACAAATGAGGTTTCCAAGGCCTCGGGAGTACGGAATGGGTAATAAAGTAGGCGATGACCCTTTGGGTCGTCACATTCTCCACCTCTAAAACAACCGTTCGTCCTCGAACGGGCAGAAGAAAGAAGTACCTGAGTCGGGAAATAAATGAGGGTAACGGCTCCGCATCTCGGATTCGGACACCCAGGTCGATTCTTCAGGAGGCTGACCTCTCCACTGAAGACGAACAGAAGGGAAACTCTTGGATCTCAATTGACGAATCTGCCGGTCTAGAATAGCTATCGGCTCCTCCTCATAAGATAAGTCCTTGTCCAACTGGACAGTGCTGAAATCTAATGTGTGGGCTGGATTGCCGTGATACCTCCGAAGCATGGACACATGAAAAACTGGATGTACGGCTGATAAGCTAGGTGGCAATGCAAGTCTATAAGCCACCTCTCCCACTCGATCAAGAATCTCAAACGGACCAATGAACCTAGGGCTAAGCTTGCCCTTCTTCCCAAATCTCATCACGCCCTTCATAGGCGACACTCGGAGCAATACTCGCTCACTAACCATGAAAGCCACATCTCGAACCTTGCGATCTGCATAACTCTTTTGCCTGGACTGAGCTGTACGAAGCCTATCCTGAATGATCCTGACCTTGTCCAAGGCCTCCTGAACCAAATCTGTACCCAACAACCGAGCCTCTCCCGGCTCAAACCATCCAACCGAAGATCGTCACCGCCTACCATATAAAGCCTCATAAGGAGCCATCTAGATACTCGACTAGTAGTTGTTGTTGTAGGAAAACTCTGCTAAGGGCAAGAACTGATCCCATGATCCTCCAAAGTCAATAACACAAGCTCGGAGCATATCCTCCAATATCTGAATAGTCCGCTCGGACTGTCCATCCGTCTGAGGATGAAATGCTGTGCTCAACTCCACCTGGGTGCCTAACTCTCGCTGAACTGCTCTCTAGAAACACGAGGTAAGTTGTGCGCCCCGGTCCGAAATGATAGGTACCGGCACACCATGAAGGCGACCAATCTCCCGGACATAGATCTCAGCTAACCTCTCGGATGAATAGGAAACTGCCACAGGAATGAAATGCGTTGACTTGGTCAGCCTATCAACAATGACCCAAACTGCATCGAACTTCTTCCGGGTGAACAGAAGTCCAGTAACAAAGTCCATAGTGGTCCTCTCCCACTTCCACTCGGGGAGCTCAATCCTCTGAAATAAACCACCAGGCCTCTGATGCTCATACTTAACCTGTTGACAATTCAAACATCGCGCCACATATGCCACAATATCCTTCTTCATTCTACGCCATCAATAATGCTGCTGCAAATCCTGATACATCTTCGCGGCGCCCGGATGAATAGAGTACCGGGAACTATGGGCCTCCTCTAAAATCAACTCTCGAATCCCATCAACATTAGGCACACGCAATCTCAAAACACCATCACCATCTAAGGTCACCTTCTTGGCGCCTCCGCGCTGCACCGTGTCTCTAAGGACACACAAATGGGGATCATCAAATTGCCGATCACGGATACGCTCCAATAATGAAGAACGAGCGACCATACAAGACAACACTCGACTAGGCTCAGAAATATCCAACCTCACAAATCGATTGGACAAAGCCTGAAAATCCAAAGCAAGCGGCCTCTGACTGAGCGGAATAAAAGAAAGACTGCCCATGCTAGCTGACTTCCTACTCAAAGCATCAGCCACCACATTGGCCTTCCCCGGGTGATATAAGATTGTAATGTCATAATCCTTCAACAGCTCTAACCATCTTCTCTACCTCAAGTTCAACTCCTTTTGCTTGAACAAGTACTGAAGACTCTTATGATCCGTGAACACTTCACACGCCACGCCATACAGATAGTACCTCCAAATCTTCAATGCGTGGACAATGGCTTCCAACTCCAAATCATGCAATGGATAGTTCTTCTCATGAATCTTTAACTGCCTCGAAGAATAAGCAATGACCTTGCCATCCTGCATCAATACTGCACCAAGCCTAATACGGGAAGCATCGCAATAGACTGTATAAGGCCCTGAACCTGTGGGAAAAACCAATACTGGTGTCGTAGTCAGAGCTGTCTTGAGCCTCTGGAAGCTCGCCTCACACTCGTCCGACCATCTAAACTGGGCACCCTTCTGGGTCAACCTGGTCATCGGGGCTGCAATAGATGAGAACCCCTCCACGAACCGACGATAATAGCCTGCCAATCCCAAGAAACTCCGAATCTCTGTAGCTGATACTGGTCTAGGACAGTTCTTGACTGCCTCAATCTTTTTCGAGTCAACATGAATACCCTCTGCTGATACGACATGACCTAGGAATGCAACTGAACTCAACCAGAAATCACACTTCGAAAACTTTGCATATAGCTGGCTATCCTTCAGAGTCTGACGAACCACTCTGAGATGTTGCTCGTGCTCCTCCTGACTGCGGGAGTATACCAATATATCATCAATGAAGACTATCACGAACGAGTCCAAATAAGGCCTGAACACTCGGTTCATCAAATCCATAAAAGCTGCTGGGGCATTTGTCAACCCAAACGACATGACTAAAAACTCGTAATGCCCGTACCGAGTGCGGAAAGCTGTCTTAGGGACATCAGATGCCCTAATCCTTAACTAATGGTAGCCAGATCTCAAGTCTATCTTTGAAAATACCTTAGCACCCTGAAGCTGATCGATCAAATCATCAATCCTCAGCAGTGGATACTTATTCTTGATTGTAACCTTGTTCAATTGCAAGTAATCAATGCACATTCTCATCGAACCATCATTTTTCTCACAAACAATACTGGAGCGCCCCAAGGAGAAACGTTGGGCCTAATGAAACCCTTCCCAAGCAAATCCTGCAATTGTTCCTTCAAATTTTTCAACTCTGGCGGGGCCATGCGATACAGCGGAATAGAAATGGGCTGGGTTCCCGGAGCCAGATCAATGCAAAAATCAATGTCCCTATCACGTGGCATCCCCGGCAGGTCTGAAGGGAAGACCTCAGGAAACTCACGAACCACGGACACCGAATCAATAGAGGGAACATCAACGCTGGAATCGCGCACATAAGCCAAATAAGACAAACACCCCTTCTCGACCATACGTCGAGCCTGCACGTACGAAATAACACTGCGGGTAGAATGACCAGGAGTTCCTTTCCAATCCAAACGGGGCAAATCCGGTAAGGCTAAGGTCACCGTCTTGGCATGACAATCCAAGAATGCATGATATGGGATAACCAGTCCATCCCCAATATAACATCAAAGTCGACCATACCTAAAAGCAACAAATCAACATGGGTCTCAAGATCCCCAATCACCATAACACAAGAATGATGGACTCGATCGACCACGATAAAATCACCCACCGGTGTAGATACATAAACAGGAATACTCAGTGGATCACTAGGCATGACCAGGTATGGTGCAACATAAGAGGACACATACGAATACGTAGACCCTGGATCAAATAGCACTGAAGCATCTCTGTCACAAACCCGAATAGTACCTGTAATGACTGCATCTGAAGACTCAGCCTCTGGCCTGGCTGGAAGAGCATAACATCGAGGTTGGGCCCCACTACCTTGAACCACATCTCTGGGACAGCCGGTTGCTGGCTGGCCTCCACCTCTAGCGGCCTGAGCTCCACCTCTATGACCTCTACCTCCACCTCTAGAACCTCTACCCCCACCTCTAGCTGGATGGGCAGGTTGTGGAACACCTAGTGCTTGTACCATGGCACGAGAACCCTGATGCTGAGACCCACTACAACCTCGGGGGAAAAACCTGGAAATGTGCCCCAAACCACCACAAGTATAACAAGGCCTCTGCTGATGTGACTGCTGACTCTGGAACCGGCCCTGTCGACCCTGATAACCACCCTGGAAATTCTGAAGCGGCGGTGCACCGATAGGTGCTGGTGGCGCACTGTAAGGCTACTGATCGGAATAGTGCATCTGATAACCGCGACCACCTGAAGTACCTTGGGAAACCTGGAGAGCTGCCTGAAAAGGTCTGGGAGGATGACCTCTACCTGAAAAATCCCTTCCCCCAGATGAGGCTCCACTGAAACGACCGAAATGACGGGGCCTCTTGTCAGCCCCCTGACTACCTCCCTATGACAAAATCATCTCAATCCTCCAGGCCACATTGGTCGCATCCTGGAACGATATATCTGTACCTGACTCTCTGGCCATCTGAAGTCTGATAGGCCGGGCCAATCCCTCGATAAACCTCCGAACCCTCTCCCAATCAGTGGGAAGTATCATAAGAGCATGTCGGGATAGAGTGATGAACCTGGTCTCGTAGTGAGTGACGGACATGGATCCCTGCTGGAGACGCTCAAACTGCCTCCGAAGGTCCTCTCTCTGAGTAATGGGAAGGAACTTGCCCAGAAATACCTCTGAGAACTGAGTCCAAGTCAAAGGTGTATATCCAGCTGGTCTGGCTAAGCAATAGTCTCTCCACCAACTCTTGGTTGCGCCAGATAATCGAAAAGTAGCAAAGTCAACCCCGTTCGACTCCACTATGCCCATATTCCGAAGAACCTCATGGCATTTGTCCAAATAATCTTGGGGTCCTCTGATGGTGAACCAGTGTAAGTAGTAGTAAATAACTTAGTGAACCTGTCCAGTCTCCACAAAGCATCTGCTGACATGGCTGCTCCCTTTGCTACCGGTGCTGCAATATCCGGTCGAGCTACTCCGGCTGGCTGAGGTGCCGGAGTCTGAAACTGTGGAGCTAGCTGCTCTGGTACGCGGGCGGCAGGATTCTGGGCACCTCCCCCAGCCTGAGAGGCAGCTGGTGCTGTAGGAAGAAAAGCCGCCTGTCCTACACTCTCCATGAGTCCGACTAGATGGACATGGGTGTCCTGAAGCACTGGGGTAGATATGAACCCCTCTGGGACCTGAGTTGGTCCAACTGGGACTGCCGGAACTGGGACCTCCTCGTCAGACTCGACCTGAGGGTCCTCCACTGGGGCTACTGCTCTAGGCTAAGCCCGGCCCCAGCCTCGGCCTCTAGCACGGCCTCGTCCTCGACCTCGACCCCGAGTAGGAGTTGTAGCAGGAGTGTCAGGCTGCTGGGCAGAACCAAGGGAAGCACGCGTCCTCGCCATCTGCGAGAGAATAGAATAGAAACTCAATCAGTACTCAGAATTCATAGCGCACGACAAAGAAGAAAAACAAAATGGAGTCATCCTAACTTCGCAGCCTCTGGGGGATAAATACAGACGTCTCCGTACCGATCCCTCAGACTCTACCAAGTTGTCCGTGAGTTGTGAGACCTAAGTAACCTAGAGCTCTGATACCAATATGTCACGCCCCGAAATCCCACCATTGGGCCGTGATGGCGTCTAATGTTGAACACGCTAGACAAGCTAACGTGTATAGATAAACTAGCATATTAACATCAATTTAATAGGATAAACTAAACGGTTCACAATTTAACAGCGTAAATAAATATGGTTTCAAGCTAAATAAGGACAACATAATACAACAATGCATAAATTTTCCCAAAACCTGGAGTCACAAACTCACGAACTGTCTATAAGAGTGCTAAATAAAAGTCTAAAAAGAGAATACATAGTTGTCTCTGAAACTAGGAAAAAAAAAGACAGAAGTGAAGACAAAGGGATGGAAGAGACGCCAAGGTCCATGAATGCCAGCAGGTATACCTTGAAGCCTCTATGATAAACTGGAAGACACTCCCACTAATGATGTCCTCCGGTTCTGGCTACGTAATCTGCACAACATAAAGAAGTGCAAGTGTAGCATCAGTACAACCGACCCCATGTACAGAGTAAGTGCCGAGCCTAACCTCGGCGAAGTAGTGACGAGGCTAAGACACGACAACAAAGTGTACCTGTGCAGTTCAATCGTATAGCAAAAACTAAAAAAGAATACAATTACGGGGAGAACATGTTGGGGGTAAGAGATAGCAAATACTGAAATGACAGAAACGAAAAGAACAACCTAAAATATCTGAAAATAATAACGGGAAATGACAACACAGATTAAAAAGTGAAAGATGCGGCACGTCATGTCCCCTCGTGCATAATAATAATATAAAACATGGCACAGAATGTCCCCTCGTGCATAATAAATATAAACATGGCACGGAATGTCCCCTCGTGCATAATAATATAAAACACGGCACGACATCACCTTTCGTGCTTTAACACTCTTCCTCACCCAAAAAGCAATCACAAACAAGGGCAAGAAAATAAACAGAGTAAAAATAGAAATCCGGGCAAGGGAACATCAATTAAATAATTAAATCCCGGCAAGGGAACATCAATTAAACAATTAAATCCCGGCAAGGGAACTATACAACGATGACCCGGCAAGGGTACATTTCAATAACTCTTTCTCTTTCTTTCACTTTCATTTCCATAATTTATTCTATTACTCGAGCCAATGCTCCAAAGGATATAATTATCTCATATTCCTTCATCATTCATTTCACAATTTGAGCCAATGCTCCAAGGATGAAATTACCCCATATCTCTTCATTATTCGTTTTACAGTTTGAGCCAATGCTCCAAAGATGTAATTATCTCATATATTAATTTGAGCCAATGCTCCAAAAATGTTTAAAGATTACAATTCCCTTCACATGCCCTTTACAACGTATAGAAATCCTCAATTAGGCATAGAAATTACAACAAAGTCAGAATATTCACAATATAGGGACTCACGGTCATGCTAGACACCAATGTATAGATACTCGTCACCATGCCTATACATCGTATTTGAAAATTAGGAAATAGCAAATAATACTCAACTCCTATTCCCTCAAGCTAAGGTTAGACTAAACACTTGCCTCGGGTCCAAAGTATAGCAATCAACCCTCTAACACCGCCTTTCCTTTAGAATTCGACTCCGGAATGGTATTATCTAGACATAATCAACTCAAGTATATCAATAAGGATTCAATGATTCAATTACATGGCCTAATTATCCATTTCCTAGCATTCTTCCAAAATTTCAAAATTCGACCCCGGGCCCGCTCGCTCGGATTCTTGAAATTCTCGAAGGGAACACTAACCCAAAGCCTAAGGATCATAAATATATGATTTTTATTTGATTTCATGGCCAATTTACAGAAAATTCTAAAGTGATCACAAGTTCTAGGTTACTACCCAATTTCTTGAATTTTTGCACTAGTTTATGTAGTTAATTAGGCTAGGATGCATGCATGAAACAAATTTCCAGTTGGAATTCACTTACCTTATGAGACCTGGTTGATAGCTCTTAAAAATTGAGGAAATCGCCTAAGGAAGAAGATGGAAAATGAGAAAAATGGGTTTAAAACCCGTTTTTGAAACTCACTGCCTGAACAGTGAACTCGCACCTGCGGCTCTGGGGACCGCACCTGCGGTCTCGCACTTGCGAGAAGAATCTCGCACCTGCGGAATTGGTCTAGAGGGTCTGGGATCGCACCTGCGGAGTGGAGACTGCACTTGCGGTCTCGCACCTGCGATGACAGGCCAGGCCACTGCTGATCGCACCTGCGATGCCTGGGACCGCACCTGCGGTATCGCACCTGCGATGCTGGGAAACCGCACCTGCTGTCACACCAGAGCAGGTGCACCAGCAACCTTGTTTGTTGGTTTTTAGCCCCGTTAGGTGCCCGGAAGGCACCTGGGCGCACCCGAGCCCTAGTCCAAATATACCAATACAACTCGGAATGATACCAAATTACACAGATAACTCCCACAACATCCTAAAAACTTATCTGTGCGATCAAATCGCCAAAACAACATCATATACATCGAATTAGGCCTCAAAATCCATGAATTCTATCAAATTTCATAAAACATCAAATTTTCCATTTTAAGTCCGAAACCCATTAAACGAAATCCGATTTCAACCAAACTTCACAAAAAGTGCTTAAACCATATATATGACCTGTACCGGGTGCCGGAACCAAAATACGCGCCCGATACCATCACTTTCTAATGAGATTTCATTTTGAATTTCCTTAAATATTTTCAGAAAACAATTTTACTCAAAAATTCATTTCTCCGGCTTGGGACCTCGGAATTCGATTCCGGGCATACGCCCAAGTCCCATATTTTCCTACGGACCCTCTTGGGACTGTCAAATCACGGGTCCGGGTCCAGGTCCGTTTACCCAAAATGTTGACCGAAGTCAAATTTATTCATTTTAATATGAAATCTTAGCATTTTGTTTTCACAAAATTTCATATTTAAGTTGTTCGGCTACGTGCCCAGACTGCGCATGCAAATCGAGGTAACCACAAATGAGGTTTCCAAGGCCTAGGGAGTACGTAATGGGTAATAAAGTAGGTGAGACCCTTTGGGTCATCACAGTTCGGGGGACCCCTAGCAAAATGCCTCGAACCTAACCAAACGGAGTTTGTGATGAAAGAAGTCCACGAAGGACACTGTGGAAATCACTCAGGGGCGAGATCTTTAGTTCAAACTAATTAGAGCTGGATACTATTGGCCTAAGATGGAAGAAGAGGCCGAGAACTTCGTATCCAAATGTGACAGGTGCCAAAGGTTTGCCAATAACATGCATCGACCAGCGGAATTATTGCATCTAATAATATCCCCATGGCCTTTCATTAAATGGGGTATGGACATAGTAGGACCTCTTCCCACAACTAAAGGACAAGTACGGTTTTTTCTCATGCTAACCGACTATTTTACAAAATGGGTAGAGGCAGAAGAGTTCAAACAAGTGCGAGAAAAGGAAGTTAAAAGCTTCTTATGGCGAAACATAATATGCCGCTTTGGGATACCAAAGGAGATCGTGTGCGATAATGGGCCATAATTCATAGGCTCGCAAATCACGGAATTCTTCGAAAGCTGGCAATTCAAATGGATCACTTCAACGCCATACCACCCCGTGGCTAATGGTCAAGTTGAGTCAACGAATAAGGTCATCATCAACAATCTAAATAAGTGGCTGGATAAAGCCAAATGAAACTGGCCTGATGAGTTACCAGCGGTACTATGGGCATACAGAACAACTTCAAAAACAACCACGGGAGAAACTCCGTTTGCACTTGTCTATGGATCGGAAGCCTTAATACCTGTGGAGATTGGCGAACCAAGCATAAGGTTCACAACAAACATGGAGGAAGCAAACGACGAAGAATTGAGGACCAATCTGGACCTGCTCGAACCACGGATAGAAGCAACACTGATACGGATGGCAGCTCAAAAATAAATCATAGAGCGTTATTACAACCGTAAAGCTCATCTCAGGTACTTCAAGATTGGGGACTTCATCCTCAAAAAAGTCTTTCAATCAACGAAAGAAGCAGGCGCAGGAAAGCTAAATCCAAATAGCGAAGGACCCTACAAAATCCGAGGCATAGCTGGGAAGGGCGCCTACGAGTTGGAAGCTATGGACGACAGAATCCTACCAACAAGTTGGAATGCCATTCACTTGAAGAAGTACTACTTTTAAAGAAATGAAGTACCCCCGGTCAGGTATCACACGTTCGATTTTATTTTGAACATTTGAAATTTTACTAACCTTTTTAGATGATAGGCATAAAGCTAACCCATCACCAGATGATGATATTAGGACTGTAAAGACGCGAGGAAATAATTAAATTCCCGGTCTAGGGTTACACTTTCTGATGGACGTTTTAAAAAGGGTTAAGCAAGTCATCATCTAAAAATTATATACCTTCGAGTACCGTATGTTTTTCCTTTTCAGGAAAAGGACCACAAGGAAGGAATAGTCAAGTGCTTGAGATTTCATTCTTCAAAGCTCAAACACTTGGGGGACTATACAGTATGGAAGGCAAAAACGAAGCAAAAAATACTATCAAAGAGTCAAAGCTCGAACCTGAAGATCCATCTATCCAGCAAGCCAAGTGATACGAGCAAAATCGAAAGAGCCAAAGACTC